>JAJOOR010005025.1:0-68101 GCA_036250505.1 Solanum acaule | reverse complement strand
TAGTATATGGGTATTCCCCATCTTTTCATTTTATTTATGATTTAGCTTCCGCATCAGTTTATTATCTTTAGTATGCTCATGATCATGCCAGCAGGGTTAGCTTAGGATCAGTTGTGGTCCTAGGTCCCGTGTCCACGTCTCGGTGGTAGCTCGAGGAGTGACAATTACAGAATCTTTATGTTCCTTCAGTTTCTAGAAATTTGATTTCTCTTTCAAGACTTGATGTTTCTGAATTTGATTTTAAGTTTGGACATGGTTGTTTCAATTTATATAAGAATACTATTTTTTATGGTTCTGGTATTCTTATTGATGGTTTATATAGATTGAAACTCAATAATAATTAGACTTGGTCACTAAATGAAAGTTCTGCTTATTTGTGGCATAAACGTTTGGGTCATGTATCCAAAGAAAGATTAAAAAGGTTAGTAAAGAATGAGATTCTTCTGAATTTGAATTTTATTAATCTTGATATATGTTTGGATTGCATTAAAGGAAAGAAAACCAATCATACCAAGAAATGTGCCACAAGGAGCACTCAGCTTCTTGAGATTATACACATTGATATTTGCGGACCCTTTGATGTTCCATCTTTAGGTGGAGAAAAATATTTTATCACCTTTATTGGTGACTTTTCACGTTATGGATTTATCTATTTGTTGAAAGAAAAATCTCAAGCAGCGGACGCTCTCAAAGTCTACGTTAATGAGGTTGAAAGACAATTAGATAGAAAAGTGAAAATCATTAGGTCAGATAGAGGTGGTGAATATTATGGAAAGTATAACGAATCAGAACAATGTCCAGGTCTATTTGCAAAATTCCTTGAGAATGATGAAGTTAGTGGGTATGTTGAACGACAAAGTATGGAAATTAATGAGGTAAGGCTAAATATTTCATTGCCCATGAATGTACCTACTTCCGCACCAATCACAAATGTTGTTCCTCTTGTTGAAGAGCACTTTAACAATGTTGAACAACATTTGAGTGAAACACTTCAAGAAGGAACTAACTCACAAGTATCTGACGCAAATGAACCACAAACAGTGCCATTAAGAAAATCGGTCATTTCAGATAATTATGTGATTTATTTGCAAGAGTCAGATTTTGACATTGGAATTAATAAAGATCCGGTTTCATTTTCACAGGCCATAGAAAGCACTAAGTCTGATAAATGGATTGATGTCATGAATGAAGAGTTAAAATCCATGGAATACAACAAAGTTTGGGATCTTGTTCAATTACCAGAAAGTTCTAAAAGAATCGGGTGTAGATGGGTCTTCAAGACCAAATGTGATTCTAATGGTAATATTGAACGATATAAAGCCATACTTGTTGCCAAGGGATATACTAAAAAAAAGGAAGCATTGATTATAAAGAAACCTTTTCACCGGTCTTCAAGAAAGACTCATTAAGAATTGTTTTGACTTTGGTAGCTCATTATGATTTAGAGTTACATCAAATGGATGTGAAAATTGCCTTTCTTAATAGAGACCTTGAGGAGGATGTTTATATAGACCAACCAGAGGGTTTCGAAATTAAAGGAAAAGATCAAATGGTGTGTAAGCTAAAGAAGTCAATATATGGACTCAAACAAGCCTCATGACAATGGTATACAAAGTTTAATGATACCATAACATCTTTTGGATTTAAGGAGATTATCGTTGATTCGTGTATATACCAAAAGATCAGTGGGAGTAAGTTTATATTTTTAGTCTTGTATGTTGATGACGTTTTACTTGCTGCTAATTATTTAAGCATAATTGCATGAGGCGAATGACTTTCTCTCTATGAACTTTGAAATGAAAGATATGGGTGAGAAGGGATAGAAATATTCCGCGATAGATTACAAGGATTATTGGGACTATCTCAAAAGGGCTATATCGAAAGAGTTCTAGAGAGATTTAGCATGAACAATTGTTCAGCAAGAATAGTTTCTATTAAAATAAGTGGTGGGGGAGGGGGGGGGGGACAAATTTAATCTCTTGCAATGCCTAAAGAATGATGTAGAATGAAAAGAAAAGGAAACAATTTCTTATCTTCTATTATTGGAAGTTTGATGTATGTTCAAACTTGCACAAGGTTGGAATGCTAGGAAGATATCAAAGTAATCCTGGAATTGATCATTGAAAAAAAAAACTGCAAAGAAAGTTTGTGGCATGTTATGAAGCCACAATTCATGCATTATGGCTGTAGAACTTCATTTCAGGGCTTGGGGTTGTCGACACCATTACCAAGCCGCTGAAAAATTTATTGTGATAATACTACATCAGTATTCTTCTCCAAGAACGATAAGTACTCCAAATGTGCCAAACATATGGAATTAAAGTACTTCACTGTCAAGGAAGAAGTTCAAAAACAAAGAGTGTTACTTGAGAATATTAGAACTGATCTCATGATTTCAGATCCGTTAACAAAAAGGCTTACAACCAAAGACATTTAAAGAACATGTTCAAAGAATGGGTCTTGGTTGTACTTATGATTGATATAGTTATGATGTTTTACACTCTGAGCTCAAATTATGTGTTTTTGATATACATTAATGAATTTCTTATTGCTTATAATGGTGTATACATTATTGTTTTGAGATATTACAAGATAAGTCTCTATAAGACATTATTGTGGACCGTAATGTTATATGTTTTTATAGCTTATGGACCTAGTATGACAAGTTGCTAATGTAGTAGTATATGGAAGGAAGTATGTAACATAAAATATATGTACAACCACCATAACTCACATTAGTAGTATATTATATTGTGGTATGTATGAATGACATTATAGAAGAGATTTATTAGATGCACAACTAATGTTTATTAAATATTACTGTTATATGCTCATTGGGCCAAGTGGGAGAATGTAAGAATTATTATTAATTATTTCTTACTTATGGCCCAAGTTTACTTGAAACCCAAGTAATACCATAAATAATATTTAATAAGGAATAGATCTCGTCCGTACATTGGTTACTTGATGAACGTACCGGATTAAGTCATAACCTCTATAAATTGGTCCTCCCTCCACCCATTAGGGTTACCACATATTCTCTACAATAATTTCATCACTGATGGTTGTGGTAACATAAAGTTGGGTCAAGGAGGTAGAAACCAATTTACGACTAACGCTTCTGCTTTTCTCTGTGATAATGTCTTCCTTATCAGGTATGTACCCCTAACAATCTATATGTAAGATTATCGTGTTCAAGATCCTGATATTACGTATTAAAGTATTTAATCTTACATTAGATTCTTGGATCTTATCAAGGGTGATCCTTTTGAATATGGTGAGGGAGTTTTCTTCAATGGAGCAATCTTTTGGACATTTAGGCCCTTCAATAGCTTTGTCTATTTTGATATTGATGTTGAGAAAACGTGGACCAACACAAAAACATATATGATCAAAATAGTGGAAATAAAATGGGAAAACAAAGATACCAAGATTTTACGTGAAAATCTTTTTAAATAAGGGAAAAATCATGGGCAAAGAGGAGCAACTGATATCACTATAGCAAGGAATTTTTACACTGTGTATCACGAATATAATACTCAAAGTGACTACAACACTCTCAAAATGAATTGCACTCTTTTGATTCACCACCTTCCTAAAATATTGCTCATACTCTATTTTTCTTCACAGATTATTTTTCTTACATAGTCTATGAAATACCTTCCTTTGCTCTCAAATGTTTATTTTCTCTTTATCTTGGTGTGTTTTTAATTGGCCCTTTTATAGAGAATAATGGTTCATAATGATGTAGGCAGTGACATTAGTGGCCATAAGAATATCAAATTTAGGTAGAATATTTCTTCTATCACTTATCTACAAAGTGATACAACTTTGACAAAGTTGCAAATGTCATACAACAAATGTAGACCAATAATTTCATCAATTATGGGGCTAGAACCCCACAAATTTACCCCTCTAGACCCATTCACCAGAAGAAGGTATTTCTATCTTCATTAGAGAGAGCTCATACCGACAAGTTCTTTACATAACTCAAACTTGTCTTTCAGTATCATCTTGATCAACATATCTACAGGATTCTCACTTGTGTGGATCTTGTTGACGTGAAATGGTTCACTCTCCACTTCCTCATGAACTCAATGATATTTGACGTTTATAAGTTTTTTCCTTGCATGGTACATGAAGTTCTTGCTCAGGTCTATTGCACTCCAACTGTCACACTAGACAACATACTCCATCTGTAGCAATTCAAGTTTTTGAAGAAATCGCTTGAGCCATATCATCTCCTTGACAGCTTCAGTAGCTGCAACATACTCAGCTTCAGTTGTAGAAAGAGCAACACACTTCTGCAACTTCGACTGCCATGATATAACTCCCCTTGAAAAAGGTAAACAAATATCCAGTAATGGATTTTCTATTATCAATGTCATTTGTTATATCAGCATATGTATAGCCCTTCAAGATTTGATCTAATGCTCTAAAACACAAGCGTTCATCTGAACTTCCTCTAAGATACTCGAGTATCCACTTCACAGCTTCCCAATCCTATTTTCGTGCATTATCGAGAAATATGCTGACAACACCAACTATGTGAGCAAATCAGGTCTAATGCATGTCATTGCACAAATTGAACTTCCTACAACGGATGAATATGGTACTTTGACCAGGCTATTTTTTTTCCTCCTTAGTTGTAGGACACATCTTCTTGCTCAACTTCTTATGACCATCAAGGGGTGTGCTAACATGCTTAACTTCATATTAAAGCGTTCGAGTACACAATGTACTTCTTCTGTGACAAATAAATCTTCTTTTGATCTCTAAGACGAGTAATTCTCATGACCAAAATTTACTTGGCATGACCCAAGTCTTTCATAGAAAAAGACTTACACAACTCTTTCTTCAACTCATCAATCTTGGAAGTATTCCCGCCAAAAATCAACATATTATCCACATATAGCAAGAGAATGATAAAATCATTGTTAGATAATTTTTGTACAAATACACAATAATCTAAAGAAGTCTTCTTATAGTCTTTCTCCCCCATAACAAATTCAAACTTCTTGTTCCACGTCTAGGTGCTTGCTTTAGGCCATAGACTCTTTTTCAGTTTGCACACAAAATTTTCTTTAGCATTCACTTTGAAGCCCTCAAGTTGTTCCATATAAATCTCTTCTTCTAGATCACCATGAAGGAAAATCGTCTTCACATCCATCTGCTCAATCTCTATATTAGGATTAGTAGCCAAACATATAATTTTACGAATGGATGACATTTTCACGATATGAGAAAATATTTCGTCAAAGTCAATACCCTTCCTTTGACTAAATCCATCAACAACCAATAAATCTTTGTACCTGGGCTTCAAGTTGTGTTCTTCAACTTTAACTTTGAACACCTACTTGTTCTTCAAAGCTCTCATATTGCCCTTGGTCACTTTCACCAACTCATAAGTGTGATTTTCAGAGACTTCATCTCATCTCGCATGGCTTCATCCATTGATCATTGTGCTCATCTTTCATGGAATTTTCATAACATTCAAGTTCTACCCCATCAATGAGTAGCACATACTCATTAGGTGAATAACGAGATGAAGGAACCCGCTATCTTGTAGACCTCTTAAGCGGAATATTTGTTTTGTTTATAACTTCATGAAAACAAAGAACATCAATAACAACATCATTGTTATTATCAACATCAACTTGTTGATTCGAAACATGATTCCGGGAGTCACCATGATCGTCAAGCCCATAACATCATGCTCACTTTTATGAGGAACTTCATCAAAATAAACTATACCATCAAAACTTGTTAAGTTTGTTCTCAGTTGGATCATATATCCTATAACCAAATTCATCAATGCCATATCCAATGAAGATGCACTGCCTTGTCTTGGCATCTTACTTTCATCTTTCGGCACATGTACAAAAGCTTGCAACCAAATATTCTCAAATGGTCATAGGAAACATCCTTTTCATACCAAACTCTATTTGAAACATCACTTTGCAAAGAAACAACATGAGATAGATTAATAACATGTGCAACAATCAATAAAGCCTCACTCCAAAATGAGTTTGGTAACTTTGCTTCTGAAAACAAACATCTTATAACTCTTTCCATTAAGTTATAACTATAGCAAGGAATATTTACACTGTGTAGTCACGGATATAATACTCAAAGTGACTACAACACACTCAAAAGGAATAACACTCTCTTAATTTACCACCTTACTAAAATATCGCTCACTCTAATTTTCTTCACAGACTTTTTTTTGTATAGTCTATGGAATACCTCACTTTACTCTCAAATATTTTTTTCCTCTATCTTGGTGTGTTTTGAACTGATGAGTTGATGACCCTTTTATAGAGAATAATGGTTCATGATGATGTAAGCAGTGATATCAATTACCATAAGAAAATAGACTTAGGTAGAATATTTCTTCTATCATGTATCTGCAAAGTGATACAACTTTGACAAAGTTGCAAAAGTCATACATCAAATGTGGACCAATAATTTTATCACTTATTGGGATGAAACCCCACAATTGATACGGAAATTGATGAAACGGTACTATTGTGAATGTGTCCATGGAAATAATTTACATCTTGTTGGCACATCAATTAGTGAGTGGCATGAAATTATCATCTTTGAATTGGGTAATGACTACTCATTTTGAAGTTTAAAGTATTGATGTGAACAGACTTCATGTGTATATAGGGATATGGTTTACAATAGTAGATGTTCAGGCGATTCTTCATTAATTTTATTGAATTTATATTTACGATGATTTCTCTTATGGGAAGAAAATAAATAAGGTGTAGGAAATATAAAAGGATAATAATTGTAGGTTCAAATTGTAGGCATAAGTCATTGTTGATCCTTTAAAGTTGTCTGTATATTTCACTCAGATACTTCAACAAATTATTTTTCCTATTAGACACTTCAACCTTAAAAAATAAATAACTATAAAACATTTTTCTGACACCTAGCCAAAAGAGAAAGTGTGTGTAATATGCAAGCAAATGATGTGGTAAAATAATAAATCAAATGAAGACATGTGACATTTTAATTTAAAATAGATAAACAAATCTTGTCACGACCCAGACCGTCATGATTGGCACCCACACTAACTCTCCGGTGGGAGAACCACTACTATAACCCAAACCAAGAAACCAAACCAAAAACTAAGCATTTAAGAATACGAAACAATTTAAATACTAAAGAATGAAATAGGGAATTCCCATAAACTCCAAACAAAAGTCTATCAACTAAACAAATGCGGAAGAAATAACCTAGAACCTGAAAGTCAATGTACCAAAACATCTAACAATGAACCAAATTCTAAACAAGAAGGGATACAATCCCAAACTAATGCACTAATAACTAAGTAGAAAGTCTAAGTCCGAAATGGTGGACATAGACGGAAGAGAACTCATGGCAGCACGAAAGAATTGGCTCACCCTTGAATTCGAACGATCATTGATCTCCTAAGCGAGGTCTGTCAATAGCCGCCTGAAGATGCCCAGTACTCAACAAAAATAAAAGAAAGTGCAGTATCAGTACACAACCACAGTGTACTAGTAGGATCACGTGGCTATCCCACTAAGTGTAACATAAGCAAGTCAATATATTAATATAATCACATGCATGTATCGAACATATACAATATCATCAACATTTACGAACAACGAACAACTTCACATTTCTCAAAATACACAATTATGATAAGTCATTAGTCCTCTCATGAAACCCAAACCCAAACAGTTAGCATATCAGAACGTGGTACCCGATCCAATGATTATGCCGGAACGTGGTAACCGATCCCATAATTATGCTGGACCGTGGCAACCGATCCAAGGCCGGAACGTGGCAATCGATCCATTCAAGACACCACAATCAAAATCACAAGTATATTTTCAAGATCATACAATTAAGTCATGATTTCATGGTAACCATCATTCATCTATCTCATTTACAACAAGTGTGATGAATAATGCTACATTCACATACATACATGTATCATAATGAAGTAAGAGCAAACATACATCACACAATCATAGAATCACAACCATCACCTACCTCAAAACAAGCTTGAAACCCTAAGAAACTTGATCCTTCACTTTTCGGATTCATTCCGCTTGTTCTTGGTCTACAAACAATCATAATAACACGGGAATCAATAAACAATCACTAATGACCTGGATTACTAACAATTCTAACAACCCTAGATCATACCTATGATCCCAAGTATCCAAAATAGGGCTTTTTCCACCATGGTTTCCAATTCAAAACCCTTCATCATCGATAATTACTCATTCCATTACGTTCTACAGATCGAAAAGTGGATTCAGGGAGTGAAAAGCTTACATTTAGCCTCAAGAATGGTGGAAACTGTCAAGAGCCGCCTGGTGTTCGTTCCTTAGCTCTAAAACTCGAAGAGTGCAGAATAAAGTGATTTATGGGTTTATTTACGACTTTAAGTCACGTCTGGCCCGCCAAAGCGGCCCTCACCCCGCTTCAGCGGCACCGCCAAAGCGGCTTGCATGAAACAGTGAGATATTTTAAAAATTCCAAGACCCCCGTTTTACAACACATCTTTAATCAATGACGCTGAGAAAATACCGTCCACGCTAAGATAGATTCTGGGAGTTCTACTCACCCTAATTCAATTCTGTAAAATCATACGGATTCCTTAACGACTTATCTAACTACCCATGTTATCAAAATCATAATTAAATCACTCGATTGCTACCAGATTTCCCTACACCTCAATGACTCCGATTTCGTCCAAATTTGGACTAGGTTGGAAAATTCCAAGTTACTACGAAAAAGTTTTTCGACCCAAAATTTTTCCCCATTGGCTTTTCTATAACGATGGAACCCAGTTGTTACAAATCTAAATTTAAAAAGAAAAGAAATTTAACTTTTAAAAAGAATAAAAAAATTATACACCTTCAGCCCCACCCCACATCACAACAGCCCACCTCATACCTCACATTTTCTTCTTTTTTCCTTACTAACAATCACCCTTATCACTATTGTTAATTCTCCATTCAGAAAAATGGAGGTTTTAACATATATTAAATATGAAGTAATCATTTTTTTTAATTCTCTTTATGCCTTTTTTTCAGTTCTCATCTAACTAGATAGTGTTTTCTTAAAAGATCTATTATTTCTTTCTTTATTTTGATTTTGCTTTTTTTATTTTTATTTTTTCTTTGATTTGTGGGGAAGAAGTGATGTGGGTCGGGGATAGTGTATGTGGAGAAAGTGAAGAGGGAGAGAGAAAATATTTGAATAATGATCTTCATTTTTCCCGACAAAAAAGATGTGGATGGTGGTCTTTATTTTTTTCGGCAAAGAAGATGTGGATGGTGGTCTTCATTTTTTCCGGCAAAGAAGACGTAGATGATGATCTTCATTTTTTTCAGCGAAGAACTGTGATGGATATCTCCATTTTTTTCGGGCTACATCTAAAAAATTAATAGTACAATGATAAGAAAATTAAAAAAATAAAAAATTGGTGGTGAATTGTTGTGAAGAAGTGATGGTAGCAAGGTCATGTGCTCCTAAAAGAGAGGAAAGAGAAGAAGATTGTTATTCTTTAAAAAAAATAATGAGAAAAAAAGAATAAAATTGAAAAAGGAAATGAAAAATGATAAAATATTGATTTTTTCACGTGCCCACCAAGGTGTGAATTACACTTTTTGTGCCACATCTGCATAAAGTGTCCGGGTTTTTTAAGTGTTAAAGTGAGTTTAAAAAACCAATTTATATTGGTATTATATGCAGGGGCGGACCTACATATAGCGTTGTGGGTGCTCGAACATCCATTGACCTCGATGTAAAGTTTACATAGGTATACATGAATATTAAGAAAACTGATATATAATGATATATAATATTATTGAGCACTCATAACAATAAGTTTGCTATGACGCGTTGGTTGATAGCTGGGTGCTAAAGGATTTTGATTTTGGAAGACGAGGGATCGATTCCAGTCTAAGGTGCCCTTTTTCTTATTTTTGTTCTTCTCAGTTCTCATTGGTGAATAATTTTGCCCGATTCTAGTTTCTCCTCGTTAGTTTCTCTTGACCTTTTTTTTTCTATTACTATTTTCCTTTATCTAATTAAATTTTAGATAAAATCGTTAGTGTCACACCCCGAGCCTACACCCTGGGCAGGACTAGCACTCGAGAACCATTGTTGGCCCCAAGCGAACCCTTGGCTTAGCTTACTTACTCAGCGAAAGACTTAAACATAAGAAACATAACTCATGCAATAACTTAAGAGATAATAACTTAGCCAAAATGGTAACTCAAGTCTTAAACGTATACAACTGAAATGACTACGACTAAAGAACTATACTATTCATCTATGAAACCTCTAAAACAAAGAGGGATGTCGAGAAAAGACCCCCGATCATCCTAACAACTGAAATACTAAAAACAAATGATAAAAAGCATCCTCTGGATTGCAAAGAGGCTCACCAACTGACTTTGAGTGCTCAACTGGATAAATTGGGCCTTGGATGTTGATCCTGATTACCTGTGTCTGCATCATTAAAAAGATGTAGGCCAAATGGCATCAGTACATTGAATGTACGAGTATATGCGAGGGGAAATCCTAAACATAACATAAGCTTGAAAGGGATCTGAAAGAAACACTTACCTTGGCTTTACTCAACTCATGAATAACTTAACTCAATATAAAGCAACAATACACGTGCAATATATAGAAAGCTTTTAAAATAGTAGAAAACAACTTAGTTCATTAAAGAAAATGCAATAACAAACTCAACTTTACTCATATAATAAAGTAATATAGTTTCTGTGAGAGTTTCTCTAACCGACAAACCCTACTATGAGCCTAAGTGGTGATACAACGTCTTGTCCGCGCTGCCATAACTATCCTATACTTTGCTGTCATATAGAACGTCTTAACTAAGTAGATCCACTAGTCTATGCTGAAAAGCACTTAATGAGTCATCTAAAAAGTATGATCATTTCTACCCATGTTGGCTACATAGTTTATGGGGGTTGTGAGTTATCTGAACTCTCCCCCATATCGGTGCTCAATACTACTCCCAAAATATACTAGCTCATATGTTTAAAAACATAACTTCTTTCTTTGGTTTGAGATAATTACTCAAAACTTAGCTTAAAATCTCTCTTGGAATCAATGTTCCCTTTCTTGCTCAAATGTGAAAACATTTACTCTTTAACTGAAAACTAGCTCAAAGGATCTTTTGGAAATCAAGGTTTCCTTTCTTCTTTAAATGTGAAAACATTTTACTCTTTGGGAATAAATAGTCCCGATATACTCTTTTAAAGAAATGAACTTCAAACATTACTCTTTACTCAACTCAAAACTCAAGTTTTAAAACAAAGTTAAAACATTTGTAAAAGACTTTTGGAAGACTCTATGAACTTCTCTTGACTTGACTCTTAACTTTCCTTGAATTGAATTATGGATTCAAGGATTGTAATTTGTGATAGGAAAGATCTCATGATGTTTAGGGGTGTTTTTAGATAGTTAAACATTAGAAAAGTTTGTGACGCAGAGATCAATTTAATTATTTGGTCACAAAATAAATTTTGAGGCAGAACGGTCTGTGACCGCTCTGCGACACGAAGAAACTTTCTATGAAATGGGGGACCAGGTCCGCAACAAGGACTGGGGCACCAGATTCGCCCGACTTTTTCCTTCTTCATTTTTTGACCCCAATTCGCCTAAACTCGGTTCTTTTTCTCAAATTATCTTTAGATTCAGATACCCAGCACATGTACACAAGAATCTAACTCAAAACAACTCTAACAATCGACCTTAAACTCTCAAGAACTCCTCAATCTCATCCCAAATTCTAGAATGAAAGCAATTCAAGAATACAACTCAAGAACATCAAAGTCTCAATCTTTTAGGACGAAAATCATACTGAAATAAACATGTTTGGCGCGTGGGTGAACGAACCTAATGATATGTGAACTTACATACCTCGTAGGGATCACCCCTTGACGAAATCCACAAGCGATTCTTGAAGAGCTTGACGATTCTTGCTCCTTCTCCTCTTTTCTCCACTTCTTTTTCTCTAATCTAAAATCCTAACTCAATAATGTAAAAGCGTAAACTGAATCCTATCAGTTTAGACCCCAATCAATTACCAAAAAACGAAAATAAGTCATGGGGCATGGAAAAGACCATAATGCCCTTCTAAAATCTGGATTTGACTTTCCTTATTTGAATGGTCCAACTTCAAATGGGCATATATCACTCATACATACTCGGAATTGAGTTATCTTGGCGGCGTTGGAAAGATTATTCCAAGATATTTCTTACGATATCAGGAAAAACATCTAACTCATCCTGAGCTAGGAGTTATGATCATTTGAAGTTGATCAAAAACTCAAACTTAACGTACTTAACAAATTTATTTCCAAATTTTTATTCTTTCCAAAAATGACTATTTCCAATTTTTAACTTCTTTCTAGTCCTTTCAATTAGCAAGTTGTTACAATATCTCCCCATTGGGAGCATTCGTCCTCGAATGAGATTACTCTTAGTAGGCTAAGGGAGTAACATCAAACATGCAATTCAAACACCCAATAAGCATAATGCAATTACAACATGCCAACTTATAGATGAATACCAAGAAAAGGATTAGTACCTTGATATGGAACTTCTCCGGATTCGAAGAGGTGTGGATAGCTTTTCTTCATATCTTCCTCAGCTTCCCAAGTATCTTCCTCAACAAATTGGTTCCTCCAAAGAACTTTGATTGATGCTACCTCTTTTGTTCTCAACCTGCGAACTTGGCGATCTAGAATTTGAACCGGAATCTCTTCATAAGATAAGCTATCCTTGATCCCAATGTCTTCAGTTGGTATGATAAGTGGAGGATCGCCCATGCACTTCTTCAACATGGAGATGTGAAATACTGAATGAACCACTGCTAACTCTTGGGGTAGCTCCAACTCATAAGCTACATTTTCAATGATCTTGGATATACTGTAAGTACCAATATACCGGGGACTAAGCTTCCCCTTCTTACCAAATCTCATAACACTCTTCATGGGAGAAACTTTCAAGTAGACACAATCATTTACTTCAAACTCTAGCTCTCTTCTCCTAACATCAGTGTAGGATTTCTGACGACTCTGCGTTGTTTTCAACCTCTCTTGAATGACTTTCATTTTCTCTATAACTTGATGAACTAAGTGTGGTCCTATCAACCCTGCTTCACCAACTTCAAACAATCCAATAGGAGATCTGCATCTTCTCCCATAACGAGCCTCATATAGAGCCATTTGGATGCTAGCATGCTAACTATTGTTGTAAGCAAACTCAATGAGAGGTAGGTGATCATCCCAATTACCCTTGAAATCAATCACACAATCTACCTTGATACCTCAAAACACCATATCCCTTTTGTTCAAAAGCCATCACTTTTTGCTTATGAACACTTGCCTTCAATTCAAGCAATAAAGAATCTTGGTCTTGCTTCTCTTTCACTTCTGACACTAATGATGATTCAGCCTCATTCATCACCACTACTACTCCTTCTGTGGAATCCATTAGTCGAACTCCTCGTTGTGCAAGTCTATGCACCTCTTTTGCTAACTTTTTCTTATCTTCCTCAAAATGGGCGGTACTACCCATAGACAACCTGCTTAAGGCATCATCAACAACATTAACCTTTCCTGGGTGATAGAGGATACTCATATCATAATCCTTGAGTAACTCTAACCACCATCTCTGTCTGAGATTAAGCTCTTTCTGGCTAAACATATACTGAAGACTCTTGTTATCGGTGAACACATCCACATGAACACCATAAATATAATGGCGCCATATTTTTTTAAATCAAATACTACGCCAGCCAATTCTAGATCATGGGTTAGGTAATTCTTCTCATGAACTTTCAGCAGTTTGGAGGCATAAGCTATAACTTTGCCATTTTGCATTAACACACAACCCAAACCAACTCTAGACGCATCACAATACACAACAAAGCCTTGTGTACCTTCTTGTAAGGTCAATACTGGGTAGTAGTTAACCTCTTTTTCAATTCCTAAAAGTTTTTCTCACAAGCTTCAAACCATTAACACTTCATTGTTTTCTGAGTCAACTTGGTCAAAGGAAACGAAATAGATAAGAACCCCTCTACGAACCTTTTATAATACCTAGCCAAACCCAAGAAACTCCTAATATCAGTTGGAGATGTGGGTCTAGGCCAATTCTGCACTACCTCTATTTTCTAAGTATCAACTTTAACTCCCTCTCCAGAGATAATGTGGCCTAAGATTGCCACAGACTCAAGCCAAAACTCACACTTAGAGAATTGGCATACAACTCTCTATCCTTTAGAGTTTGGAGAACTATTATGAGATGATTAGCATGATCTTCCTCATTCCTCGAATAAATTAGTATGTCATCAATGAGCACAATAACAAACATATCTAAATAAGGCTTAAATACTTTATTCACAAGATCCATGAAAGTTGCAGGTGCATTGGTTAAACCGAACGACATGACCAGAAACTCATAGTGACCATAACGGGTCCTGAAGGCTGTCTTTGGAATATCACATTCCCTTACTCTTAACTGATGGTAGACAGATTTGAGGTTTATCTTAGAGAAGCAAGTAGCACTCTGAAGTTGATCGAAAAGATCATAAATTCTCGGAAGAGGATACTTATTCTTAATGGTAACCTTGTTCAACTGGTGGTAATCTATACACATCTTAAGGGAACCATTTTTATTCCTCATAAATAAGACCGAAGCTCCCCAAGGTGAGACATTTGGTTAAATGAAACCTATCTCTAGGAGATCTTTCAACTGCTCTTTCAACTCTTTTAACTCTGCTGGAGCCATTCTATATAGCGGAATAGATATAGGATGAGTATCTGGAAGAATTTCTATACTGAAGTCTATTTCTCTCTGAAGAGGGACTTCGGGAAGATCATCTGGAAGACTTTTGGAAACTCTTTTACTACTGAAACTAACTGAATAAAAGGTATCTCAACACTAGAGTCATTAACTCGGACTAAGTGATAGACACATCCCTTGGAAACTAACTTTCTTATCTTAAGGTACAAAATAAAACTACCCTTAGGCACTACTAAACTACTTTTCCACTCTAAGGCTGGTTCACTGGGAAAATGGAACTTGACTATCAAGTTCTACAATCTATTGATGCATAACAGGCATGAAGCCCGTCCATACCTAAAATGACATCAAAATCTACCATATCTAACTCAACTAAGTCGGCCATGGTACTCTTGTGATTGATGGAAATTGTACAATCATGATAGACTCTCTTTGCTAGAATAGACTCACCAACAGGTGTAGAAACACTGAAGGGCTCACTAAGTTGCTCAGGAAGAACATTAAAATTCATCACAACATACGGAGTTACAAAGGATAACTCTCTCCTGGATCTAGCAAAGCATAAACATCAAAATTAAATACTTGGATCATACCAGTGACAACATCTGGCGAATCCTCTTGCTCTTGGCGACTAGCGATGGCATAAAGACGGTTTGATCCTCCACCTGCCTCTAAAGTAGCTCCTCTAGATACATCTCTGTCTGGTGGAGCAACTAAAGAAGACTGGGCTCAATTGCCCCTATTACCATTACCTTGCTTGTTTTTTAGACACTCTCGCATAAAATGACCATTCTGGCCACACTTGAAACATCCAGTAGAGCCATCACGACACATCCCTGAGTGGTTCCTACCATACTTAGCACATGCAGGAATCTTAGTACCCCCTTGAGCCATACTACCTTGCGACTGTGCAGGTCTAGCTCTGAAATTCTGGGAATTCAGACTATTGCACTCACATTTGTTTCTTGGTGCAGGTGCACCAGCAGATGATGAAGATGGTCCTTTATGCTTATGTTGGAAAGAAAACCGGTTCGCATTACTCTTTTGCTGCTCGGATTCATTCCCTGATGCCTTAGCCCTTTTATTCTTAAACCCTTCTCTATCCCTCAGCTTGTCCTCCTCAACTTATTGCACATGGATCACCAGCCTTGCTATTCCCATGTCACCTATTAGCATAGCTGCCTTACTTTCTTTATTTGACAGACGAGGCAACCCAAAATGAATAAATTCATCCTGCTCCTCATGTCGGAAACCATCTCTTTGTTTCTCTTAGCTCACAGGGAAAGAAACGCCCCATGAAAGCACTCTCAAAACAGTCCAACTCACAATTGGTTACGCGCAAGCACGAGTTAGAAAGAAACGTTTTAGAGATAAAACTCTAACGCACAAAATGACTATGAAAGAAGTGAATGAATTTCCTAAATGTTGCAGCCTCCTAATTATAGATATGGCGCGCTTCACACCGATAACTAGGACTCTACAGACACGGCTTCATAGACTCCCTAGGACTCTTGAACTTTGTGCTCTGATAACAAGTTTGTCACACCCTGGGTGGGACTGGCACTCGAGAACCATTGTTGACCCCAAGCGAACCCTTAGCCTGGCTTACTTACTCAGCGGAAGACTTAAACATAAGAAACATAACTCATGCAATAACTTAAGAGATAATAATTTAGCCAAAATGGTAACTCAAATCTTAAACGTATACAACTAAAATGAATAAGACTAAAGAACTATACTATCCGTCTATGAAGCCTCTAAAACAAAGAGGGATGTCGAGACAAGACCCCCGATCATCCTAATAACTGAAATACTAAAAACAAGTGATAAAAAAAAGTCCTCTGGAATGCAAGGAGGCTCACCAACTGACTCTGAGTGCTCAACTGGATCAACGGGGCCCTGGATGCTGATCCTGATTACCTGTGTCTGCATCATTAAAAAGATGCAAGCCAAATGGCATCAGTACATTGAATGTACGAGTATGCGAAGGTAAATACTAAACATAACATAAGCTTGAAAGGAATCTGAAAGAAACACTTACCTTGGCTTTACTCAACTCATGAATAACTTAACTCAATATAAAGCAACAATACATATGCAATATATAGAAAGCTTTTAAAACAGTAGAAAACAACTTAGTTCGTTAAAGAAAATGCAATAACAAACTCAACTTTACTCATATAATAAAGTAATATAGTTTATGTGGGAGTTTCTCTAATCGACAACCACCACTATGAGCCTAAGTGGTGATACGGCGTCTTGCCCACGCTGCCAGAACTGTCCTATACTTTGACGTCATAAGAACGCCTTAACTAAGTGGATTCACTAGTCTATGCTAAAAAGCACTTAAGGAGTCATCTAAAAAGTATGATCATTTCTACCCATGATGGCTACATGGTTTATGGGGGTTGTGAGTTATCTGAACTCTCCCCAATATCGGTGCTCAATACTACTCCCAAAATATACTAGCACATATGTTTAAAAACATAACTTCTTTCTTTGGTTTGAGATAATTACTCAAAACTTAGCTTAAAAGCTCTCTTGGAATCAATGTTCCCTTTCTTGCTCAAATGTGAAAACATTTACTCTTTAACTGAAAACTAGCTCAAAGGCTCTTTTGGAAATCAAGGTTTCTTTTCTTCTTTAAATGTGAAAACATTTTACTCTTTGGGAATACATAGTCCCGATATACTCTTTTGAAGAAATGAACTTCAAACTTTACTCTTTACTCAACTCAAAACTCAAGTCTTAAAACAAAGTCAAAACATTTGTAAAAGACTTTTGGAAGACTCTATGAACTTCTCTTGACTTGACTCTTAACTTTTCTTGAATTGAATTATGAATTCAAGGATTGTGATTTGTGATAGGAAAGATCTCATGATGTTTAAGAGTGTTTTTAGATAGTTAAACATGAGAAAATATCAAGAAATCACTGTCTGGAAGTAAGTCCGCGATGCGGAAATGCATTTAATTATTTGGTCGCGAAATAAATTTTGAGGCAGAACGGTCTGTGACCGCTCCTCAACGCGAAGAAACTTTGTGTGAAATGGGAGACCAGGTCTGCGATGCGGACTGGGGCACCAGATTCGCCCGACTTTTTCCTTCTTCATTTTCTAACCCCAATTCGCCTAAACTAGGTTCTTTTTCTCAAATTCTCTTTAGATTCAGATACCTAGCACATGTACACAAGAATCTAACTCAAAACAACTCTAACAATCGACCTTAAACTCTCAAGAACTCCTCAATCTTATCCCAAATTCAAGAATGAAAGCAATTCAAGAATACAACTCAAGAACATCAAAGTCTCAATCTTTTAGGACGATAATCATACTGAAATAAACATGTTTGGCGCGTGGGTTAACGAACCCAACGCTATGTGAACTCACATACCTCATAAGGATCACCCATTGACAAAATCCACAAGCAATTCTTGAAGATCTTGACGATTCTTGCTCCTTCTCCTCTTTTCTCCTTTTCTTTTTCTCTTCTCTAAAACCCTAACTCAATATTGTAAAAGCGTAAACTGAATCCTATCAGTTTAGACCCCAATTAATTACCAAAAAACGAAATTAAATTATGGGGCATGGAAAAGACCATAATGCCCTTCTAAAATCCGGATTAGACTTTCCTTATTTGAACTTCCCAACTTCAAATGGGGATATCTCACTCATACAAACTCAGAATTGTATAAACTTAGCGGCGTTGGAAAGATTATTCCAAGATCTTTCCGACGATATCCGGAAGAACACCTAACTCATCCTGAGCTAGGAGTTATGGTCGTTTGAAGTTGATCAAAAACTCAAACTTAACATACTGAACAATTTTTTTCCAGATTTTTATTATTTCCAAAAATGACTATTTCCAATTTTTAACTTCTTTCTAGTCCTTTCAATTAGCGAGATGTTACCGTTAGTTTCTCTTGACGTTTTGTTTTTTTTCTTTTACTATTTTCCTTTATTTATTTAATTTTAGATAAATGAAAAGGAAGATGTAAAATTACTAATTTATTGTAGCAAAAAAAAAAAACATAAAGAAGTTGTTAAAATATTTCAATAAATTACCACTTATGAAGACTTGAACAGGTCTAAATTATTATTATTTTTAAATAAAAGAAGCAAAATATACCTATGAGTGAGCTTTCTCGTCCATGAATTATAATCACAAATGAATTTTATAATAATATTGACGTCAAATTTATAATGTTATTTAATGTTCCATACAAAGCATAAATATTCACAAGTATTAGCAATGACATTTTTAATCATATCCATTCCAAAATATATAAGTCGATGGGTACATTTGTTATTTGTGACTAGTTTTCTTTCATAACGGTGATACTACCTGTAATGCTTTCATTACCCTATTTTTACTTATAGAAAAACACTATTGCAATCAAATAGTTCTACACGTATACAGTTACATTCCATGTAATTGGTAATAACTTTATGTCAAAACAAAAAAGCTAAGCACCTACTACCACAAAATCCTAGATCCGCCACTGCTTATATGGAGCCTTCTTGACCCTTAAAAACACCTCTAGAACCTCCCCTTTTTTAGCTCTATTTTCAGCCACTAATTAGTCAAGTAGGTGACGCTCCATATTATATACATCAAGCAGTGGCGAAGATAGAATTTTCATTAAGGGGTGTCAGTATTTGTAGTAAAAAATAATTATGAGGCTAGTTGGACTTGAAATCACAAAACCTCAAGGAATTTTCGCAACCCCTTAACCACTAGACTAAACCTTTAACTTGTTTTAAGAGCTGTCTGTAACATCCGGCAATTTGAAATAACTATGAAGAGGCTTAGAATTGGAATTAATCATTTTCGGAAGGATTTCAAAAATCTGGAAAATTTGGCTAAGTGTGGAAATCAGTGAGTTTTTGTCCAACTTTGAGCAGTCGTAACTCCTAGATCAGGATGAGTTAGGAGTAGTTCCAGTTATGTTTGCGAAGCTCGTGGAATGATCTTTCCAACGCCACCGAGTTTTCTCGATTCCGAGTTTGTATGGGTGAGATATGCCCTTTGGAAGTTGGGCAGTTGGCAGGGAAATCCGTCCGGAAATTTTAAGGGCATTTTGGTCTTTTCCCTAGCCATTTCTTTTGGGGTTATATTGTTGTGTAAGGCTGATTTTTGGATCATTTTGTTCCTATTTTAAAGAGTGAGAGTGAGGGTTTTGAGTGAAGAGGAGAAGAAGAGGAGAAGAAGAGAAGAAAGAGGAGATCAAGCAAGTTTCCGTCGTGGATATCGTCGGGGGTGATCCCTACTAGGTATGTGAGTTCATAGTGTTGGTTGGTTCTTTCCCCCACACGCCAAACTCATTTTTTATTATTTGAGAAACAATTAGTTGTGTTGTTGAAGTTGTTGGTTGTGTTGTTGAAGTCCCTTGTTGATTTTGGGACATGTTTCCGGTTGGTTTTTGAGTTGTACTCTATTGTATGTTGAGGGATTGATGATTCTAAGAATTTGGGGCTGGAAACCTTAATGTTTAGGAGGTTTAGAGTTGGAGAAAAGAAGGAGAAAAGTCAAATTTTTCGGGGAAAAGGGGTGGCGCATCGCGCCTTGCAGAGCGCCCCAAGAAGTGTTCTGAACTTCACCCCTTGGGGCGCCGTGCCTTGCAGAGCGCCAGCAGGACCCTTCTGAGCTTCAAGGGCTGGCGCTCCGCGCCTTGCAGAGCGCCAAGGACACCAAGTTTTCCCTTTCATTTCATACTTGTTCATGCATGTTCCTTGGTGTTGTACCTATGTTCCATAGTTGTTTCCAACACTCCAAAGTACGTCTAAACATCGAGAACTCATCCGTAAACGTGTGATCATATACCTTGAATCCATAATCCAATTCAAGGCGAGTTAGTATCAAGTCAAAGTGAAGTTAGAGTCAAGTCAAGCAAAGTTAAGCAGTGAGTTCAAGAAAGTCTTTAGAGCTTTTCAAGAGTCGTTATTGAACGTTTTAACGTCGTCTTAGGTATAAAGTTTCAAGTCAAGAAAAGAGTTTAGAGTTTCAAGTTAAGTCAAGAGTTTCGAGTTAAGTCAAGAGTCAAGAGTTGAGTTCATTTCTCAAAAGCTATTAGTGAACTAAGTATTCCCAAAGAATTTTATAAATGTTTTTACATTTAAGATGAGAGGAAACTGAGATTTCCAAAAGAGTTTTGAGCAGTTTTGAGTACCATCTCTTTTAAGAAAAAGATGAGTTTTGCGAAAGATGTTTCTAAAACATGATTAGTATGACAATCGAGTATGTCATCACTGTCTAAACAGTATGGTCCCGGGATATACCATCAATGTTTATGCAGTATGACTTCCCGATGTCATCAATGATCATATTAGAATATATGGTTTTGAGATGTTCTTTTTAGAAAGAGTTTTCAAGAGCCTTTGGGCTAAGTTTTGAGTAATTTTCTCAACTAAAGAAAGATGTGTTTAAAACACTTATGAGTTAAAGTATTTTTGGGAGTAGTCTTGAGCACCGAATTGGGGACACGAGTTCATATTAACTCAACTCTCCATAAGAACCATGTAGCCAAACATGGGATTTCTCGGATCATACTTTTTAGATGATCACGAAAGTTAAGCTAGCGGATCCACTAAGCAATAGTAAGGTCCTATACCGATGGCAAGGTATAGGATGGTCCTCGGGCAACGTGAGGTAAAACGTTGTATCACCACTTAGATTCATAGTGGTGGTTATCGGTTAGAGAAACTCCCACAGCAGAAATTGCATAGTTCCTCGAGGGGTTCTGCTTAGTATGGATGGGGTTATGGGACTCCATTCATGCATTGCACAAGTAGACTTTGAGAGGAAGCATGGTATTTTTATGTTATGATAAATATGATTTTTACGTCATGTTTTAAATAGTTTACAAGCTTTATATATATTGCATGTGTCTCGTTGCTTTATATTGAGTTTAGTTATTCATGAGTTGAACAGAGCCAAGGTAAGTTCTCTTTTGTACTCCTTTCAAACTTAAGTTGTTTTTTAGCGGTCCAGCTCGCATACTCGTACATTCTATGTACTGATGCCAGTTGGCCTGCAACTTTTTATAATGCAGACGCAGGTACCCAGGATCAGCATCCAGCACGCCGT
The DNA here is from genome assembly GCA_036250505.1 of Solanum acaule. Taxonomy (NCBI): domain Eukaryota; kingdom Viridiplantae; phylum Streptophyta; class Magnoliopsida; order Solanales; family Solanaceae; genus Solanum; species Solanum acaule. The sequence goes on along the minus strand of JAJOOR010005025.1, from coordinate 46,177 downwards.
TGATCCAGCTGAGCACTTTAGAGTCAGTGGTGAGCCTCCTTGCTTTCTGGGGGAATCAGTTATTTTTTTCTCTTAGTTTTATTTTATTAGGATGTTGCGGGGTCTGTCCCAACATCCATCTCAGTATTTTAGAGGCTTCATAGACAGTCAGTCAGTTAGTTTTGAGTCTCTCATCTATGTATATATGTATATATATATATAATATTCTATTTTGAGACTCGAGTTGCCTTTTTGGACAGTTTTTATCAGTTGGTTGTTTTATAACCTTTCTTTGCATTGAGTTATGCTGTTGAGTAAGTTTCCGCTGAGTTAAGAAAGCCAGACCAAGGGTTCGCTTGGGGGCCAATAGTGGTCTTCGAGTGCCAGTCCCGCCCAGGGTGTAGGCTCGGGGCGTGACATTTCCGTTCGTAGTTAGCCAGGATGAGGGTTCGCTTAGGGATCAGAAATGGTTCTCGAGTGCCGGCCATGTCCAGGGTTTAGGCTCGGGTCGTGACACCATTACACTATTTCATCAGTAAAATTTACTAAATATGTACATATAGTGAGAAGTTAAAACAGATATAAGAGATATATAATGTAAAATGGAACCTTTTAAACTAAAGTTGTGCATAGTCAAATTGGTTTAGCGCGGAAATGTTACATGTTAGATTGTGTTTTGAACTTACCTAGCCTCATTTTGATACATTTTTTAATGAAATTCAATGAATAAAAGTTGTTTTCTTTGTTTAAAAAAATCTTTGATATTATTTTTAATGAGGTTATTTTGAATACATTTAAAAGAAAACCATCAAGAAAAAGTTATAAAAAATGTAATTTAATTTTGTTAAAAAAGTATAGTACTATACATGAATTATGTTTTATTTATATTTTATTATTTTTTAATATCATGATACATTATTTATTTATCATTTCTTATTTTAAAAGGTGGCACTGTTGACGAAATATTTTGTGTATGCCAATATACGCATGCATCCTTGATCAATAACAATGTCTAAATCCAAAAACTTGAGTCATGATGTTACCTAATATAACTCACCAGTAGGTAAGCCAATCCATATCCTAGAATAACAAGAAACATGCATATCAGGTAGAAACAATAACCAACAAGAGAAATAAAGTGGAAATGACAACATCAGCAATATATACAAATCAACAATAGATCTTGTTGACACCCAATTTTGTCCCAACTAATTTCTTCCAAATTATTTTCTTTATGCGTCTAATGATTTGGGAAACTTAAAGTGCATATTAGCTATTATATTCGTCTTTTAACTTTTTTTTTGTTAAAATACATGATCGACATAGTTTATCGTATGTTATATTACTATCATCATTAAATTTATTGTTATTTTGCAAACGATGTCACAATGTTAGTTTGTTAAATGTATTCATGTATGTTGGCAGCCTTTTTTAAAAAATAAAATCACCAGTCCTTTATTTAAACTAAAATAGATACACTTTGAATAGTTATAAACTTTGACTTCTTAACTTTCAATCAAAAGATGTCATTCCCTTGTTTCAATCTTGTAAAGATCACATAATAGTTAAATGGCATGTCAAGTGTTCTCTTTTGATCTTATAACAAGCAGATTTTTTACTAATAATTTCTTATTAAAGTTATATAAGATTCGCTTCTTGATAGTGACCGATTCAACTATTTACGTGATGTATTAGGTTTCTTGATATATTGTTTTAAAAGAGTCGATTTGAGTTAGTAAATAACGTCTATTTATGTGTAAGTTTTTTTTCTATAATTGATCACTATGTTCCATTTAAAATGTTCTATATCCTTTGTTTATCCGAAAGAAGCTCTCTGTGAAATGTTTGTGTTTGAACAAAAAAAAAACGAAGAATGAGGAACTTACGGTGTGTATTGCATAGAGTTTGAGTTGGCTCATCAGTGAAGTAAACTTTTTTATCTTATGATACTTACGGTGTGTATTGCATAATTGTATATCTTATGAGAAAACTTTTGGTAAGCATATTCCTTGTTTATTTCTTATGGTGATATGCTGCAATCCAACCGATTGTTTGATTTCATTTTTGGATTTTATTTGTTAGCTTTCCCGTGTACATTTTCAAGATCGAATTTCATCTTTCTAATTCTTTTTTTCTTTTCGCATATGCACTTGGAGCAAATGAACTCGGAGTCTTAGGACTAGACTCTTACATCCGTATGCAGTCTTGAAATAAGACTCAACATCACCTTTCATCTGAGCAAGGAGTCATCATTTTATATTCTTAAGTGTCATACCCGATAGAGAGAAAAATAAGTGACGTCCCTTTCCTTCGCTTCATTATTTCTTATTCTTAGCCTTTTATGTACTTTGATTTATTGATTTGTGGTGAATTTATTTCATGAGCTTAAGACAAGGTTACATCTATCGGTAACTTAGAACTAAGTAAATTTAGTTAATCATAGAGTATGTTGTTTAGCTAAATATTTGAATTAGTAATCTAAATTTAATTTCCCATACATTGCCTTAACCTTGATAATATATATTTTTGAAAAAAGACACTTATTTTTTAATAATCATATTTTAGGCAAATCATTTTTATTTTGAACTAATCATGGAGGCATTTGGCTTAAGTATTTTATCATTTTAAAATAAAATATTATCGTATTTTGGTTAGGATGTGTAAACAATTTCCCTTTCTCTAACTTATTTCTTTAGTATTTCAAAAGAAAATGGCTTAATTTGATTTTAGTTCAATACTATGAAAAGAGGTTCAACTTATGGCTTTACTTTTTCAAACTTATTACAAACCATATCTTACCATCAAGGATCCAAATTTCTGCTTTCATTAATTCATATTATAAGTATTTTTCATATTTATCTATTTAGTGAAGTTTGAATATTAAGTCATTTTATTATATAGTACTTCTCTGAAAATACTTATAACATGTTTTTCCATTTATATTTATGTTTATGTCATATTTTAAAGGCGAAATGGTCTAATGGACCCCTGTACTTGTATGAGTTTGTATTATGAACCCTTCAACTTAATTCTTTACCAAATGAACCTTTATACTCAGTGAAACATAATATATCAAACCCCTCTTATCATTGATCGGCTTATGTGACATCAAAAAAATTGAGTTGGCACGAAAGTGTGACTACACACGTTAAAAGGAAAGTGAAGATCACATTCAATTAAAAATAATTAAGATTATAAAATAATTGATTTTTAAAAAGAAAAAAAAAAGTTTTCTTCTTCTCCTCCACCCCACATTTTTCAGCCATCATCCTCTTTTCCAATCAACTCCTCACCCCATCCATGCCCCAATCTCCTTTTTCCTTCGTCATACCTTACTGTCATCGTCTTCAGCAGATCTATCCCTCTCTCCTTGTGTGTGCTTCCGATGTTGCCACACTAAAATTTACATCGACTCATTTCTGATTTCTTCATAATCCCTGCTTTCTTCCCTACAAATCGACATCAAACTTTATGTTCTAATTGATCTCCTATCTGTCTAATTCATCTCTCCTCTATCTATTGGTATTTATTCCAGCTACTATTATAACTGGTTTTTGGGGTTTCTTGGTCATTATGTCGTTGTTGTTGTATATTTTAATGATTCAAGATTTTCGTTTGAGACTTTCATTTTCGATGACCCTTTTCTTTTGTATGAAGAAAAATTTAAATGGAAGAAAAAGAAAAAAAAAAGGATGGAGGTGATGGTAATGGTGGTTGTGAGGATGGTGGTGCATGGTTGTCGGTTGAGGGAGGTGGAGGGAAGCTAGAGGGAAGGCAGAGGAAGGTGAGAGAACTATAGATTTTATTTGAAAGAATTAGTTTACCTTTTATTTACTATTTTGAATAATAATTTTTGAAAATAGTTAATAAAGATAATTATGACGTGGTATTAATTTATGTGACATGGATTTGACATGTCATCTATTCAAGGTAGACTGATCTACAGACATGGTAGGAGGGGTCTCAAAATCATCTTTTGATTGAGTTTTAGGATTTAGTATGTAATGATTAAGTAGAAGGATCCACAATACAAACACACACAAGTACAAGGGTCCATTAGATCATTTTGCCTATTTTAAAATCAAGTCTTAACGAGTTTAATGTTTTTAAAGTTATGATAAGTATTATCTCACTTTTTTGGGGGTCTTCATTTGTAAAGTTAGCACGTTTTAAATTTTTTTACATTAATGATTTTTTCTTGAGAAATTTGGATATAACTATATAAGATGTTAACATTTTCTTGAACCTTTCAATAGTGTATTTCATAATTTCCTTTAATTAACCTAAGTTTGACCGGTAAATTGTTTTTTAACAAATCTTGAAGGATGCTTTACCCCTTCCCTTTAAGATAGTTAATACCCTTACCTAGAATCACATAAATTAAGCAAACCTTAATTTAGAGTTAACTTAGCATCGTTTTAGCAAAATACGTGTTCTAATTCACCTTTAAAAATAACTAGGTGGCGACTCTTTAATTAGCATAAGAATCACCCATATGTTGTACACTCTTTGACCTCGAGTTAAAATGGGGTATAACAAACTCAAATCCACGATCCGGTGGACATGCACAAGTACCGAGCTACTAAAAAGAGAACAAGTCCTCAAAAGTGGACCAAAAATACAAACTTGTGTCGTATACAAAAGATTTGTCTTGTATAGGCAAAACCAGGATGCTATAAGCTGACCCTCAGTCTCCGAATATCCCCACAGCCAAGCAGAACTCAACGTTGGCAAGTGGTGCTCGGATCTTCGTAACAAAAATAAACGAAGAGTGCAGTATCAGTACCAAAACAACAGGTACCCAATATGCATCATAGTCTGACTGAGTTTTGAAAGTAAATACAATAATGAAAAGAGAAAAAATAAAGCAACTAGAGGTTATAGAACGAAACAGAAACAGAAAACCTATCTACAAAGCACATAAGTCTAGGAAAGGACAACAATAAAATAAATAGGCAAATTTAACCTAACTAGGCTACCATAAGCCTAGAATGTATACACTCTTGCACAAATGAAAGTAAATAACCCAAATAGACCCCCATAAGTCCGATGAGTACACAAAAAAACTAAGGAACTACTAGCTCTGTTTAAGAGTATAAGGAACTACCACAACCATCCACGGACTCGAACTACAGTAAAGGCACCCCATGAATCCAACAGAGTCACCAAGTCAAGACTCGAACCCGACTAATAGAAGTTATGCCCGAAATTTAACAAAGACTAATGGAGATGTGTCAGGGCCTCGAATCATGACTTAAAAGGTATGCCACAACCTCGATTACTGGCTAAAATAAGATACATTAGGGCCTCAACACGTGGCTAAACGAAGATATGCTAGGGCCTTTAACCGTGGCTAAAAGAGTATACACGTAGGTCTCTAACCCAAGATGAATGTCACAACCCAAAGTACACCTTAGATGTGACATGACATATAAGACCCCGATAGGCCCAACACAAGAAACTTAGCATACATCACACAAGATAATCGAACAAAGAGTTTTAAAAGTAGCATTTCAAATAAAAGAGTTTGAAAAAATGTAGCGGAAGTCTAAACATAAGTCTCAAGGCCATCTATTACATCAAAGGAGTGACTGAGACGTAACTCACACATCACATACAATATCCGAAATGAAAAGACATGAAAGCAATAAAAGAGTCTCGGTCCTCGAAATATGAGGGCTTACCAATCTTCAATGTCTATAAGGGATTACGAGCCACGAGTATGGGAGGTAGAAGCATCGGACCCTACATTAGTGAAACAATGTACGCAAAAGTATGTGTTAGTACATGGAATGTACCAAGTATTATAGCAATGCATAAGAGTCGTGAAATCATGCTAAAAGGAATTTATATAACATGCAATGACCAAGCTAAATCATAAAACAACATGTTAGAAAACACAAGTCATAACCATGGTCAATGCAAGCTAAACATCTTTAAAACACATTTGAGACACTTTTAGAAAGTAACCTTAGTTTATTATTGTGGGAGATTTAACTTTAACTGACATAGACCATGTGAGCTCTAACATGGAATCCGGTGTCTATCCCACATCGAAAAGAGATGTCCTTACTTACCAAGGGAAGAACCATAAACTTTTAGCTTAGGTGGATCCACTAGCAGATGTCTATCTAAGACAAACCTATGGTGGCACATAGTTATGGGACATGGGTAATCGGAGCTTGTCCACTCAGTTCTAAGCATAAATCTCACGAAATAATCACTAATCTTAACTTGTCTTATTATCCATGGAAAGACACAATTAAGTAGCCAATGCAAGCTAGAGTTCATTAGAATAACTCCATAATCTTGACTCAACTTAGGTGAGAAAACTTTTCAACCTTATGAATCCTTTATGTGAGAAAATCCTTTCACATTCATGTTTTGAGCAGTATGTTAGAAATACATTCACAACAACAACAACAACATCGATGCTTTATTCTCAAAGCAACATTAAATCATTTTCATCAATTTCATAAAGAAACATGCATATGTTAATAAATTCATCTTTCATAATTCAAAAATTTCATCATATGAACAAAATCTAGGAATCATGGATCATGCATATGTTCAAGTTAATTCAACTTAAAAACATGTAATTATCTTAGTTTGTGCATAATAAAACAATCAATAAGATGACAATTGAAAAGAACCGCGAGACTAAGTAAAACCAACTTCAATTGGAGATTCTGACTTAAAAAATTGGAGAATTTAGGAACTCTACAGAAGAAAGGACTTCATAGGTGAATACTATCTTACCTTGATGTCAAAATCCCACAATCAATGGTGAATTTGGAGACTTGATCTTGAACCTTAGACTTCTTCTTCAAGCTTTAGAGAGAGAAATTTTGGGGAAGAACTTGATCAACTTTTTGGAATTTTGGAGATTGAGTTCAAAAGGGTAATTTGGGGGTTTAAAACATTTATAAAGGGCCTAGGGTAGAAGGAAAAATGACATAGTATTAAGTTAAAATAATTAGGGAAAGACACAAAAGCCCCCTTTAAAAATAATTGTTTGACCTCCATCGACGGTTAGACCCATGGTCAGTAGGTCCTTACACGGACCATACTGGTCTATCGTCGGATCAGTTATTGGGGACCTAAAATTGACCCATTTTTGACGGATCCAATGTATGATTTGTAGGTCTTCCTACGGTCCATATGACTTCCGTCGAACCCAACTTTGACCCTTGTAATTTTACTAAGTCTGGAACTCACCTATGAGACCTACCTACAACTCGTAGATGGGATGACGAACCATCTTGGTGAGCCGTAAAAAGGTCATTGGAACTTGAATTTTAAGAAATATCTTTCCGTAGACACAAACACCAGCTAAAATCTGTATTTTTTTCCAAAACCAAGGTGTTACAATATCTACCCCTTGGGAACATTAGTCCTCGAATGGAACTCAAGACATCATAAGAAGGGTAGGAGGAAGATCTAACAACCCAATATGAATGCAATCACATAAATCCACATATTCGAGGAGGAAAAAAATCGACTCCAAGTTATAGCATATCTGAAACATCATTTCATAAGGCCTATATGAAACTCGTACTGAAATGCAAATAAACATGGATAAATCAATGAAGTTAACTCATTTTCTCAAAAATCAAGTTTTCACGAGCATACATGCATGTGGAAATATGAGAAGGACTAATACATAGGGATGGACCATGAGGAACTAAATACCTCAAGCTAGAGTGGGGTCGGAGGAAAATAGATGAGGGTAATGAAACTTCATATCGCCTTGGCCTCCCAAATTTCATGCTCAACTAACTAATTCCTCCAAAGAACTTTCACGGAAGCAACTTCCTTATTTCTCAACTTCGTAACTTGTCGGTCCAAAATTTCAACCAAAACTTTTTCATAAGAAATATTCTTGTTAACTCCCAAACCTTCTAAGGGAACCATGGATGTCGGATCTCCTACACATTTCTTCAATAAAGATACATGGAAAACCAGATGTACCGATCCCAAATCATTAGGTAAATCAAGTTCATAAGCAACCTTTCCAAAATGCTTCAAAATCTTATATGGGCCCGCATAACGGGTACTAAGCTTCCCTTTCTTTCCAAACGCTATCACACCTTTCATGGGTGAGATATTCAAGTAAACCGAATCATGAACATCAAACTCAAGGTCTCTCCTTCTAACATCGGCATAAGACTTTTGTTGACTTTGAGCTATTTTCAACCTTTCTCTAATAAGCCGAACTTTCTCCATAGCCTCATTTACCAACTCGAGATCTATCAAAGCAACTTCACCAACCTTAAACCAACCTATAGGGTATCTACACTTTATACCATAAAGAGCCTCAAATGGAGCCATACTAATGCTGGAATGTTAGCTATTATTGTAAGCAAACTCAATCAAAGACAATTGATCATCCCAATTACCCTTAAAGTCAATCACACAAGCTCTCAATATATCTTCCAAAGTTTGGATAGTACGCTCCACTTTCCCATCAGTTTGCAAATGAAAAGACGTACTAGGTTTAAAACGAGTACCAAGACCCTTTAAAACATTTCCAAAACTGAGAGGTAAATTGGGTACCATGATCGGAGATAATGGATAGGGGAACTCAATGCAACCTAACCATTTCTCTCAAGTACAACTTAGCATAGTCCTCCACCGAATAAGAAACCTTGATTAGAATGAAATGATTTGATTTCGCCATATGATCCACAATAACCCAAATCGAGTCATGTTTTCGTCGGGTGCAGGGTAAACCAACAATAAAGTCCATATTCAAATCTTCCACTTCTAAGTAGGAATACTCATATCTTGGGATAAACCTTCCAGGTTTTGATGCTCAACTTTCACTTGTTGACAATTAGGACATTTAGTCACAAATTCCACAATATCCTTCTTCATCCCATTCACTCGAATAGACCTCCTGCACGTCACGGTACATCTTGGTGACTCCCAGATAAATAAAATATCGAGAACTTATTGGCTTCTAATAAGATTTGCTCCATCAAATCATCAATGTTGGGAACACACAAACGACCTTCATATCGAAGTACACCATCTCCCCCTTTAGAAAGCCTCAACAGATTTATTAAGCACCACTTTCTTCAATTCAACCAAAGTCGGATCAATACCTTGCTTGGATTTCACATCTGATAGAAAAGATGATTCTGAACCATTATGTACTATAACACCGCCTTTGGTAGAGTCAACCAACCGAACATCCAATCGGGCCAATCTATGAACATCTCTACCATTTCCTTCTTACCATCCTCAATATGAGCAACATTACTCATTGATAACCGACTAAAAGCATCTGCGACCACGTTTGCCTTGCCAGGGTGATAGAGGACACTCATATCATAATCCTTTAGTAACTCAAGTCACCTCCTTTAGAAAAGTTTAGATTTTTCTTCTTGAACATATATTGGAAACTTTTTTGGTCGGTAAATACTTAAAAATGAACACCATAAAAGTAATGCCTCCAAATATTTAAGGCAAAAACAACTGTTGCTAGTTCCAAATCATAGGTAGGACAGTTTTTTTCATGAATCTTAAGTTGTCGTGAAGCATAGGAAATAAATTTCTCATTTTGCATAAGAACCCACCCTAGTCCAAATCTTGAAGCATCACAATAAATCACAAATCCATCCGACAAGACTAGAGGAAATTCTATCTTTCAATTCTTAAAAACTATTCTCACACACTTCAAACCAAATAAACTTAACATTCGTTTGGGTCAATGCCATCAATGGAGAGGAAATTGAAGAAAACCCTTCAACCAAGTTTCTATAATAACCAGAAAAACCCAAGAAACTTGGAATATCCGAAAGGGAAAAGAGGTCTAGGCCAAATCTTAACCGCATCTGTTTTCTTAGGACCTACCTTAATACCTTTACCGAAAACAATGTGACCAAGAAAAGCCACAGATCTTAACCAAAATTTACATTTGCTAACTTTGCAAAGAGTTGTTGGTCCTTTAGAATTTGCAACACAATCCTCAATTGATCGATATGCTGATCCTCACTCCATGAGTAAATCAAGATATCGTCGATGAACACAACCACAAACATGTCAAGGTACTGTCTAAACACCCTATTCATTAATTCCATAAACGTGTCTAGAGCATTAGTCAAGCCAAATGACATTACCGAAAACACATAATGACCATATCGAGTTTTAAAAGTTGTTTTCAGAATGTCATCTTCTTTCACCCTCAATTGGTGATAACTTGACCGGAGGTCAATCTTAGAAAAAGTAACTTGCTCCTTACAGTTGATCAAACAAAACGTCTATCCTTGGAAGATGATATTTGTTCTTATTGGTAACCTTAATCAATTGCCGGTAGTCAATACACATACGAAGTGAACCATCTTTCTTTCAAACAAATAAAACTAGAGCACCTCATAGAAAGATACTCGGTTGGATGAAACCCTTATCTAACAAATCTTTCAATTGCTCTTTTAACTCCTTAAGTTCTATCGGGGCCATACAATAAGGAGGAATAGAGATAGGTTGTGTATCAAGGAGAAGGTCAATACCAAAGTCTATTTTCCTTTTCGTATGAACACAAGGGTAAATAATTGGGAAACACTTCTGGAAACTTATTAACAACGGTAGCCAACTCAAAGATGGGGGTTTCAGAATCCATATCCCTAACTCAAACAAAATGATATATACAACCCTTATATATAATTTTTCTATATTTAAGACAGACAAGCTAGCTCTTAGGCATATAATTTCCCCCTTTCAACTCTAGTATGAGTTCATTTGGAACTGAAACTTGACTACTTGGGTTCTACAATCAATAGAAGCATAACATGAATGCAACCAATCCATACCAAGAATAACATCAAAATCTAACATATCAATCTCTACAAGATCAACATGAATGACTCTATGGGATAAGGAGACAGAACAATATCTATAGACTCCATTAACCACAATAGATTCACCAATAGGAGTAGAGACAGGAAAAGGGTCTAACAACACATCCGAAAGAATATTAAACCTCATGGCCACATATGGCATCACTAAAGGCAAGGTAGCACCAGGATCAAGAAAAGCATAAACATCAAGATGAAAGACTTTCAACAAACCGATAACCACACTAGAGAATCCTATCTCTCATGACGAGTTTGAAATGCATAAAATTTGTTTTGCTTTTGACTGCTACTAGAACCAGATGAAAGATAAGTTTGAGCTCGTAGATATTATCTCATTCATTCTTAGCAACTGAAGGACAATACCTTATCTTATGATCCGTCTTGCCACAACCAAAACATGCATTAGAATCGGCTAGACATTTACCCTCATGCTTTCTTCCACACCTAGCACAAGTAAACAATAAAGATCCACAAAAATTTCCTCCAAAGGTTTAGGGTTAGACACCATATCTTTGTTGAATTTAGGGTTCGGAGCATTGGAGAGACCTTGACCATAAAACCTTTGTCAAAACATAGAACGACCATGTCCATCAGAACTTGAATGTGAAAAGTCACCATCCCAGGTCTTTGCCCTCTTTGCCTCCCTATAATTTTCCTTTAGTTTCTCCTCTTCAATATGTTGTGCATGAATCATTAGGCGAGAAATGTCCATATCATGGATGAGCATGACAGTTCGACATTCTTTAACCACCATTTTGCATACTCCCAAAACAAACTTACTCATCATTGCCCTAGGATCAGCAACTATAGTAGGAGCATATCGAGATAATTGTGTGAATTTCAAAGCATATTCCTTCATACTCATGTTTCCTTGACAAAGGTTGATGAATTCAAGTACCTTTTCCTCCCCCGTCTCAAGGGAAAAGAACCTATCAAGGAAAGCATCCTTAAACTTTTTCCAATCAAGAGGACCTGCATCAACCACCCTCTTTTCCTTCCATTGGTTGAAATACACTTGAGCAACACCGTTAAGTTGATAAGCAGCAAATTCCTCCTTTTCCACCAGCATCACTCCCATGATCATCAACACCTTATACATATCATCAATGAACTCTTGAGGATCTTCCTCAACCTTTGAACCATGAAATTTTGGAGGAGTTATTATAGTAAAGTCCCTCACTCTAGTTGCCACCGTACCCACATTTGGGTTCGCAGGGACCACATCCTCCCTATTGGCTTAAGCCAACACTTGAAAAACATCTCTAACTCCACATTAGTCACTTTCTCGACCAAAAGGTTGACCAGAACTTAAGGAGCTTCTTGAGGAGCTTCTCGTTCCACATTCTTACCCGCATTCCTTCTAACGTATTCTCTTTGAGGGGCCATATCATGAAAAACATTGGATAGGGATTGAGAGAGAGACATATAGAGTTAAACTCTATCGCATGACTTTAGAGTGATGAGAGAAGTGAAATTTCCTAAATATATTATAGCCTCTTATTCATAAATGTGGCGCGCTTCACACTCATGAACAAGACTCTACTCGATGTGGCTTATAAGACATCCTAGGACCTTTCTAAACCCTTTGCTCTGAATACTAAGTTTGTCACGACCCAAAGTACACCCTAGATGTGACATGTCATATAAGACCCTGAAAGGCTCTATACAAGTCACTTAGAATACATCATACAAGATAATAGAACAAAGAGTTTTAAAAGTAGCATTTCAAATAAAATAGTTTGACAAAATGTAGCGAAAGTCTAAACATAAGTCACAAAGTCATCTAGTACATCAAAGGAGTGATTGGGACATAACCCATACATTATATACAATATCCGAAATGAGAAGACATGAAAGTAATAAAAGAGTCTCAGTTCTTGGAACATGAGGGCTCACCAATCTTCAATGTCATAGGCGATCACTAGCTACGAGTATGGGAGGTAGGAGGGCCGGACCCTACATTAGTGAAACAATGTAGGCAAAAGTATGTGTTATTACATGGATTATACCAAGTATGATAGCAATGCTTAAGAGTCATGAAATCATGCTAAAAGGACTTTATATAGCATGCAATGACCAACATAAATCATAAAACAACATGTTAGAAAACATAAGTCATAACCATGGTCAATGCAAGATAAACATCTTCAAAACACATTTGAGGTACTTTTAGAAAGTAATCTTAGTTCATTATTGTAGAAGATTTACCTTTAACCTCATAGATCATGTGATCTATAAGATGGAATCCGGTGTCTATGTCTCACCGAAAAGAGATTTCATTACCTGTCAATGTAAGAACCATAAACTTCTAGCTTAGGAGGATCCACTAGCTAATGTCTATCTAATACAAACCTATGGTGGCACATAGTTATGAGACATGTTTAATTGCCGCGTGTCCACTCAGTGCTAAGAATAAATCCCACAGAAGTCATTAATCTTAACTTGTCTTATTATCCATGGAAGGGACAATTAAGTAGCCAATCAGAGCTAGAGTTCATTAGAATAGCTCATAAATCTTGATTCAACTCAGGTGAGAAAATCTTTCAAGCTTATGAATCCTTTATGTGAGAAAATTCTTTTACATTCATATTTTATGTAGTATGTGAGAAATCATTTTACAACAACAACAACATCGATGATTTACTCTCAATGTAACCTTAAATCATTTTCATCAATTTCATAAAGAAACATGCATATCTTAATAAATTCATCTTTCATAATTCAAAAGCTTCATCATATGATCAAAATCTAGGAATAATGTATCATGCATGGGTTCAAGTGAATTCAACTTAAATACATGTAATTATCTCAATTCATACCTAAAAATACATAAAACAATCAATTAGATCATAATCGAAAAGAACCCATGAGATTGAGTAAAACCCTAACTTCAATAGGAGATTCTAACTTGAAAAATTTGAGAATTTAGGAACTCTATGGAGGAAAGAACTCCATAAGTGAATGGTGCATTTGGAGACTTGATCTTGAACCATAAACGTTTTCTTCAATCTTTAGAGAGAGAAATTTTTGAGAAGAACTTCATCAATTTTTGGGGATTTAGGAGAATGAATTTGATTGGGTAATTTGGGTACTGGAACTTGAATTTTAAGAAATATCTTTCCCACCACCTACGATTTCCATCTACGGCCCATAGGAGCACCTACGGTCCGTAGATGGGACCCGTAGACACAGACACTAGCTAAAATCTGCATTTTTTTTCAAAAATAAGGTGTTACAATGAAGAACTCCAAATGGCTCTAAATCCATGGTTCTTAATCATCCAGGACCACATCGTAGAGAGAAATAATCTTTGGAGCCACCAGGGACCCACTCTATCTCCAAACCCAAGATCTGATCCAATACTAGCCTACCATGCATGAAATTGCCAAAGAACACACCTAGGTCGAATCACAAGGGAAGTTATGGGTGAACGGTCATATGAGCTAAGTTTTCACCTATCTAAGGATCATACTATCAGACCCAAATCTGCTAAATTAGTCTATAGGGAGCTACGTCATTCTAGGTGACGTCAGAGAAACTCTAAGGCCTAAGGCTCCAAAATGCATGTAATCACTAGCCTACGTCTAGGCTAAGGTCAATAACAAGCTATTAATAATAACATCAAAATCATTACGGAAACCACAAGGAAAAGTATAATCAACACAACAAAAGTAGGGATGCTCAAACTTGTGTGAATAGGGTATCAAAAGAATACTAAAGGTACCGTTTGGGATTTTAAGCCTTGTTGAATGAGCTAATGCAGCCTTGTTTAACCATTTTTTGTGCATCACCTGGTGTATCCCATAGTCCTCTTTATGTTCACGCACACCAAGCCATGTTCGCAGTGACCAGTGATTCTGGTCTCCACAGCCGTGATGCCTTGGGGGCCTGACCTTCTGCAATCGCAGTCTCGCTCTCGCATTTGTCACCATAGTGTGATAATGCATATGCCCCACTTTGGCAGGTAATTTCTTTACTTAAAACCGTGCAATGGTTGTGGCTAGCATTATGGCAAGTTATGAGATTGATTTTGCCCGGTTCCTCATCGAGGAGATTCATGAGAGGGCATTTTGTGGTACCACGAGATGACCTTTCCATGTTTAATTTATAGTCTCTTTCAGGACTTTAGGTTGCCTTCTGTGCCGATAGTAGATTGATTGACCAAGGTTGCCTGGAATCAAGATGCAGGGCTGATTAAAGATGACAAAATTTTGGCCGCACAAAGTCGCACTCCACAGCCAGATGTCAAATTTCCAGATTTGTTTATGAGACCAGCCACGAAGCAGAGTGTTAATTGAGCTGTTACAGAAGGGGACCCCGCTACTATGAATTGAGTGGTTACTACTACAGTAGTACCTCTTATTAGCACCCTGATTGACATACCATTCCCACAGGCTGCTGGCTTTGTTAAAGGAATGAGTAACTCCAAGGATTTAGACAGTCAATGATGGAGTAGCCCATGCTGTACACAAGCAGATAGATGCTTTCAATCAAAGAATGATGTTCCATCCTCATACCACACAAATTCTAGATGTTCAGGGTTTTCGAACTGACTTTGATCAGCTTCGATCAAAGGTCATCGCACCACTACCACTCATTCCCACCTTTACTATCCCTATAACGGTTGACCCACCATCTGCATTATTAATCTATTTGCAGATAAGGAGCCTCCATGGGCATATGGAAAGTCACCACATATTGATGATGACACTTTAGAGGAGTCGAAGGATTATGCCGGAAAGAGAGAGTGACGTGATATTGAAGCTGACAGACATTCATACATTATAGATTAGTAGATTTGGGTGGATAGACAGAGGCAGCAGACTATTGAGCTTCTAGTTCAGGATTGACTACGAATGGCGTCCCACCAGTTGATTCAGAGACACCGATTGCTACCTCGGGTTCCACACCAATGGACATGTCCTTTAATATTTAGGACTTCAGTGCCTAGTTGCCAAAGGTTTGGCTTAACCCTTTGTTTTATTTTCTTAGTATAGTGCATTGGTTACAATGCATATAATTTTTGAGAGGGTGTCATGACCCAGGGGTACCCCCTAGACGTAACATGGCGTACTTGACCCCGAAGGGGTCTCATACAAGCCCTTAGCATAATCATAGCATAAGATAATAGAAAAGTATGAAAAATTTAAAACTTCTTTAAAACCATACAATTGAAAACATTTTCATAAAGCAAGTGGAAGTATATATTATAACCTTGTCTCAAACCATCTATTAAACTCTTGAATAAAAGACATGGGACGCAGCCCATACAATGTCTAAAAGAAATGACATAAAGGAATAATGCGTTTGTCCTTGAAGCTATGAGGACTCGCCAAAATCTTCAACTCTTCTTGCTCCTTAGAAACCTAGCCTTCAAAGGAACTCAAACTCCATTACCCTACATTTAATTAGAATGTAGGCAAGATGCGTTAGTACAAAATGTACCAAGTATGATAGCTAGCACAACATCATAAGAGCATCTCAAAATGGTTAGTCAACATAAGACATAAACATAAGAGACAATAACATAGTCATAGCATAATCTCCAACATAAGAATCATATAATCATAAGGCATCATAAGGCATCATAAGAAATAATAAATGAGCATAGGAGATACATCATGTTCATAGCATAGTCCTTACCTAGACTTTCATATTTACATACTTCAACTTTTAGTCTTTCATATTACAAGAGAACTACTTCACAAGCCACTTCAAAGCATACTTGTGCAAGGCAGGGATAGCATCCCATAATACCATCCAAGCTAAATACCTATTTTTGGTCATTCTTGGGCATAGTCCACATTCATAGTCAAGACCTAGGTTTTAATGTCATAAGAGCACTATACTCCTAAGTAACCCCAAGGCACACTTGTGCAATGCATGAAAGGCATCCCATAATACCATTCACAGTAAGTATAATCTTGAAGTCAACATAGTCATACTTACCCTCTTTTAGTCTCACTCTTTAGCTTACTTCACATAGACAAGGGAACTACCATCCTTAGTCAAAAATATCATGGAAGGAAACTATAGCAGAACCCTATCTTAAAATACATCACTCATAAGAACTCTTTCTTGAATGACCCTAAGTCATACTTGTACAATGCACAAATAGCATCCCATAATACTACTCATGCTAAGTACTACTTTTAGGTCCTCATTCTAATACTTCTTGATTTGGAACCTAGTTCCTCTATTTAACTTTAGAACACTAGGAGGTACTCTCTTAAGCACATCTTAGTTCATTATTACATTGAACCCTATGAGATACTACTTTTAGCATGTCTAGGTTCCTCATTAGCATGGACCCTAGGAGATACTACTCTAAGCATGTCTAAGTCCATTATACAATTGAACACTATGAGGTACTTCATTAAGTAAGTCTTAGTTCAATTATGCTTTAGAACACTATGAGATTCTTCTTCAAGCATGTCTTACTTCATTGGATATGAAGATTTCTACTAGAAAACCTTAACTCAACTATGTGAAGGCTTCCATCTCATGAGACCTAACTTTGGAAAACCCACACTCTACTACGTAAGAGTTCCCCCTTTAATTTGGATAGTCCTCACATCAACTAGGTGTGGTTCTCCTTTCAACTTGGAGCCCGGACCCTTTGTTGTGTGACACTCCATCTCATTGTCAATATCCACTTGGAGCCAAGCATACACCCCAAGATTTACTTGTTAAGCCTTGCTTAACACTCATGTCTCATGGAAGGATGTCCTTGACAACCAATCCATGTTCAAGTGATTCTATCACTTCATACTTTCAAGCATTCATAAAGTAGATTAGGTGAGTATAGGCCTTTTACCACAAATCCACCTATTAGACTTCTATTAATCACATTGAATCTACTCTTAAAGCCCTAGTGATTCAATATTCATGACTCCAAGCTTTACTATCAAAGCTTTACTTCATTCTATTCTTGTTCATATCTAAATTACAAGACATAATCATCACAAGCCTTAATCATAGGCAATTCTAAGCATAATTTATCATAAAGTCCCAAATTCAATCACTACAATTCATGATTTATCATACATTCATAAATCTAGTTCAATTCATGATTTCATATTCCTATTCTTGAATAAGTTCTATACATGATAACAATTCTAAAGAATCTATCAAGAATCATCAATTTCTCATCAAAAGGCATAAACCCACATACTTGATTTCTAGGGTTAATCATGGAATTCACATAAATTCTTCATAATATCATGAATCAACACTAAATTAATCATATATAAGTATTATCCAACCAATTGGAATCATACCCATCGAAAACCCACACATTGGAAGAAACCCTAGCTTAGATTGGGGTTCCTCTTCACAAATTAGGGGATATTCTAGGGGACTCTATGGGTGGAAGAACCCATAGATGAAAATCTAAACATACCTTTAATCAAATCCCTACACAAGCCTTTAACAATGGAGCCTTTTTCTTGACCTTAGCTTCAAGCTCTAACTTCTTCTTCAATGGAGGTTTTCTAGAGAGAAATATTTGAGAGGAGAGTGTTTTGGGGTTTTGATTTGGGTCTTGGAATAAATGACTTAATTGGGTGAGTTTTGGGGGTTAAAATGACTTATATAGGGGTCCTAGGCTTGGGAAAAACAACATATCTTTGAGTTAAAATGATTGGGAAAAGACCCAAGAAGTTCCCTTGCTGGAAACTACCGAAATGGCATGATGGACGACTTCACGGATCGTCATCATCACCACGGCCCGTCAAACGGGTCGTGAAGAATTTTCAGCCTGACAATGCTTCATTATTTCGGGCATAACTTTTTACCCCGAGATCGGAATTGGGAAAACTCGGCGGCATTTGAAAGAGGACTCAAATACCTTTAATTGGATTGGTAATGTACCACCTAGTTCGTTTTGAGCAATGAGATATGTTCATTTTAAGTTGACCCTATACTCTAAGTCTAGTGAAAACCTTCACGGACGACTTCATGTTCCGTGTGGGGCTTTACGGACCGTTGAGATGCCCTTGGCCCTTGACCATTAGCCTAGCTTGCCACCCCTTAACCCCTAAAAACATAACTCATCACCACGACCCTTCCCCACGGACCGTTGTGGCCTTCATGAGCTGGCTAGTTGCTCGTGGGGAGGGTCTCCTTTTGAGCAGATTCTAGGGACTCACTACCTAGCCTCCATGCCCCTCACCACGGCCCGTGGTCCCTACCGCGAGGCATCATTGTGGTCGTGGGAGGTGAGGCAGCTTTGTTAGCTATTGCCTAAGGTCTACAGGCACCACCACGACTCGTGGTGGCCTTCACGACTCGTGTGACCTTCTTGGATGGTGCCAAGGCAAACTCTTAGGTTTGCAACCTCTCCCTTGGACCCTTGCTTAGGCTACTAGGTTTCGAGGTGTTACAGAGGGTGGGATGATATTATGTTTTGCTTGTGTGTGTCTCGACGAAGTCTGAGTAGCCCAAACACTCGGATGTGTCCTTGGGGTTTTCTTTCCTATATTATTTCCTCAAGGACCTATTAAATTGGAATGCTTAGGATGTGTAGTAAAATATGAAAGAAGAATAGAAAAATAGGGCATGATTGTTAATGTTTGACTGAGAAATAAGACCTCTCCAAAATTTTAATATGTCGTATTTGTTTCATTTATATGTTGACTATGTGGGATCTTTGTATTACATTACATAAACCAATATGATAAGCATGACTTAAGCTAAAACATCAACCAGATATGTCAATGATTGATAGTGTGACATTGTGTCGTGTGTGTGAGACCATTACTTCAGTCTTACTATGTATACCAATTTAGAACTTTCCCCGTTAGTCTTGCTTTGATGATTGAACTTTTCATTAGGAAAGGGTCATGGACTTTATTGAAAATATTCCACTTAGCCTAAAACCAACCAACCAAATTAAAGTTGTATCCCTAGATACAAATCTTTGAGCGTAAAACCTTTTTTTTGTTTTATTACCAAATTCACATTACCCATCATTCACTATAGACTTTTGTATTTAGCCCTGGTCCCTCCTTATACATTGTGCACCACAACTTAAGCAAAATGCCTAAATTGAGGGTGGCTATGATAGAGGAAAATGAGAAAAGAAAGGGGTATGAAACGAATAGTGTAATGAGAAAAGGGAAATAATTGGGTGTGGCCGCGAAAAAGAAATAAAGAACAAGAACAAGAAAAAAGAAGAAAAATAAAATGATGAACATAAGAAAAATAATATAGAGGAAAAGGAGCAAAAGCCACATCCGAACATTGAAGCAAAATTAAGGAAAAAAAAGAACAAGGGGTGAAATGCGTAGTGGTTGTAAAATTGGAGTTAGGTGAAGGCAGTGTCAAGGAGGGAAAAAGTAAATATAATCTAAATATATCACACTTGTATCTGAGCCTACGTTACAAGCTAAAAGTCTTATAGTGATCTTAATTCAATAGTTTAGAGTCTAAGTATTGAAAATAAGGGCAAGCCTATGGTAGTGGGTATGCATGGTTCAAATCTCTTTTGTGAAAGTGAGTATCTACCTAGTCCCCATTCTTGATAAATATTTTATATGTGTGTGAAAAAGGGACTTCTTCGTGGTAAGGTCACAACTAGTACTGTAAAAAAAATGTTATTTTGGTGATTGTTGTTTGTGTATGTAACATTATATTGGTCTAGTTATGTCATGTATTGATCCACATGTGTTAGCTTGGTAAGAAATTATTGATGCATTAGGTTTTGAATGAGAACGGAAGGTGTTATGATTGTAAATTACCATGTGATTCCCATAGGTTCTTGATCTTCTTTTGCCAAGTGTCGTTATGTGAAAGTAATGTCGCTTGAGGACAAACAACGATTTTAATTTAAGGGTGTTGATGTACCACTAATTTATGGTACTTGTAATGCTTTAAACTTAGGATTTTGCGAGTCTAATAAGCATTTGTCAGTGGAATTGATTGGGTTTTGTCTTTCGTTAGCAGGGAAATAGGTTTTGGCAGCTGAGTCAGATAATACAGGGTTGGCAAGAGTATTTTGACCATCTATTATTAAGACTACGTACAAGTCATGGTCCTACCCATGAGCCGTAGATGGACTCGTAGATGAATGACCTGAAATGTTAAAGTCCAGTTTGAGGTCCACGAACTACCAGTACGAGTTGTACTTTGGTTGACGATTCGTACAACTATGGTCATAGATGAAAAGAATTAAAGAAGTGGAACTCCCAGACCACGAAACAAAATTACGATCCATAGAAGTTTCTACGATCCGTACATGGGGGTTCATAGATGACATTTAGAAAGTTGAAAATAGAGGACTTAAACCATGATTGGACAGGACAGGTTGTACGTTGGTCTACGAATCGTAACTTACACCCGTAGAAAAGTTCCTAGAGATTGATTAAACACTGCCTTCCATGAGAGGACTCCACGAGCCTTGCAATGGACTACGGTCCATACGATTGAGTCGTAGAAGCTGTTGAATCCTATTTTTTTTGTTTTGTTTGGCTTATGTTTAGATGTCTATAAATACTTTTCTTAGGTTTTATTTATTGCATTATGTCATTTTGGAGATTGAGGTAGTAGTGAACCTCTTTTGCTATAATTCTTGAATTCATTGGATATTAATTATACTTTTGATCATGGATTCGTGTTTTGAAATTCAATTCAAGATTTCGAATTTTCAATACTCATCTTGTAAGTTCATGATTTCTTTTAACCAAATTATTATGAATCGTGATAAAAAACTATGAGTGGCTAATTCCACAACTAGAGTTGTGGTAACCATGAAGAATTAATGGAAATAGACCTAATAAATAGTAATTTTTGAATAGTGTTTATGGATGTATTATTTTTCCCTTCGCTTTGGTTACTTTTTAATGGAGGCCTACGTTAGAACTCACCTTATTCTTACTTGCTGGACCAAGGGGGTAAAGACTGTGAAATGGGATTATATAACGAAGATTTGTGACTATCAACCCTCATCTAATAGATTGAACGGATCAAAGGATAGCTAATTTGGAATCAACGTTAAGGGTTAGTAAAGCATACACCCATAGACGGACCAATTTGCATGGGGAAATTCACTTATATAGGTGACCATCCACTTAGGTGATAAATTACTTACCGATCTTGCATGCTAAACACTAGTCATGGCTACTACTATAAGGTTCTAGTGTGTTAAGGATTCGTGGGGAACACTAATACCCTAGTTTCATCTTTTATTAAGTTCAAACACATCATTATGCTACTTTTCTACTTGTTACATGCAAACATTCCAACCGATTATTTTTGCATATCCCCCCCCCCCCCTACAGAAATAAGACGACTAAGAGCACATATAACAATGATTAAACTAAGTCTTTAGCTCATTTTTAGTGGAATCGACCATAACCTTTGTTAGGTTCTTTACTTGGATAACGACCGTTTTATACTTCTTTTGGAGGTGTAATTTGGGTGTATCAACCGGGCAAGCTGACACCTATCTTATCCCACCAATATATTACAACTTAAATAGGCCTTGACAAGGGTAAATGCGGAAGTAAGAAAAGAATTAAAGAACTAAGAATAATATAAGTATATTGCGGAAGCCATAACATAACAAAATCTTCCCCTAAACCTAGTGTCATGTGTACAAGCCACTAAGTAATACAACTGATTTAAATAAAATACAAGTATGAATGTCTCAATATCTAGAATAGATGGAAGACATAATAAAACAGTAAGTGACATATGCCGGGATGAATAAAAGTTACCCCCACGAACTCCAAAACAAGTCTCGAATGATGATGTGCAAGGCTGACCAAAATGATCTGGGCTCGTAACCTACTCAAGTGTAGAAAACGAGGGATAGATTACCAAAACAACAACGGTACTTAACAAGCATCCCTAGTTGACCCTATATAATGTAATACCGAACATAATATACCTTGACACACCATCAAAATCTCCACATACTACAACCTGCAAAACGATCAGAATACTGCTCACTCTAGCAACGTAATCATACACTGAACATAACACAATAAAAGCAATTCAATTAATCAGTAACACCATTAGACTTTCAAATAGATCATCTCCACGTTCCAATTCAATATCCCACATTGGCAACAAACCACTCATAGAATCAATCAAACAATAATGTGCAATGCTTTCGAAATGCAAATGTAAAGTAAGATGATGTATGTATGTCTTATCAATACACACCCGATGCATAAGCATCACAGGACCCTGGGGGACTGAGCCATTTCCCATTGGCATAACTCACTCGCCAAAATCATCTCCCATTGGCATAACATCACTTTCTAGAACCATTTTATATCGGCATAACATCACTCACTAGAACCATTTACCATCGGCATATCAAGGATATAGAGGTCATCATAGTTTTCAACAACAGAACAAGAAGACAAGATTAAATGCACAAGACGAGGATGACAATTCCCACTCTAAGAATCAATTATAAGAAGTCATCCAAAGGTCACTCAAGGCATATCACACAGTAATATTTTACATATTTATCCCACATGATCATTATTAGCATTATAATAACATTTGATATGAATGAAACATATGTTGACCTTCACCATTTCTCATTACTCTAAAACACACAAATAAGGCATACAAGGTTCCACATACTTTACAAAAGGCTAAAAAGGTCCACTTGACTTTAAATATGGATAAATCAACTTAGCACTTGAGCCTTCTCTTTACGTTGAGCTTCTGAATCCACAAAATCTAATCACATAAAGAATCCCCATAAGAATTCATGAACTATGGCACTAATAATGTTGATTTTGAACACCGGGCCTGAACCAACCCATAAAGTCAAATTCGAAGGCTGGGGGTAATTTTGGAATACTTATAGAAAATCAAAATACCCAAAGATTTTTTATCTCTTAAGTGAAATCGTAATGAAAAATGAGTTGAAATCATTCATAAAAGCTCAATTTATCAAAAACCCAATTTCAAGAGAAAATCCACAAACTTTAAATTTGAAAACAAGGGTTTATATGTTAAAAATCATAAAACCCAATATATTTATCTTGAAAACCATCTTTAAAATCACCTCACGAGAGCTCTCAAGATCCAACAATGGAGAAATGGGGAAGAAAATATGTTTTGGGGAACTACTGAATTGCCCAGATAATTACTCTTAGCGGATGCGGTCACTACCCCATGAACGCGAAGAGTGACATCTCTTACCCTTCGCGAACACAGAAACTACCCCGTGAACTCAGAGGTCAACACCTCGACCCTTCGTGATCGCGCTCAAATGCGGAGGTCACCCCCTCAACCCTCCATGATTGCATCTAAGACCTCACGAATTAGAAGGCCAAAACACCAGACCCTTCGCAAACGCGGCAAAGCTCCACGAACGCGAAGGAGAAACCAACAAAACAGAATACAATAACACCAAGGTACTAAAATATCCATTGAATGGACCATCAGGATTCGTTTGGAATCTCGAGCACATAGATCAAATGTGCTACCCTACTAACTTCAATATTCTGTTGTCAATGGTACCATCAAAACAACGATTCAAGGTCTCCTTGACCCGGCACCCGTCTAAGCCACAAGTAACCAACTTTCACCCAAAAAATCAAATTCCCTCGGAACCTCCAGAAAATTAACCAAGGCATTACTTAAGCCTAAAATCAGCTCATGAATCCAACAGAATCGATGTAAATTCAATTTGAGTGTTTGAACTCAGAATGTTGATCATAGTCAAATCTTGATTTGAATTCACTTAATAACTCAATTTATGAGCTCGAATCCACATCAAAACCTTAAATAAGAACTACAACACTCCAAAATCAAATTTTGCTTCAGGAAATGATGGAACTGACACAATTTTATTTCGAGACTCATTGTTCCACATGTTGACTTGTCATGACCCAGCCCGCCGTGATTGGCACCCACACTAACCCTCCGGTGGGAGAACTATTACTATAACCAACTAAGCAACTTAATGAAAAACTAAACATTTAAAGATACGGAAGCAGGTTTAAATGATGGATAGAAATGGAGTTCCCATAAACTCCAAAGGTTTTAAATAACCAATTAAACAAACTATTGCAAAAGTCAACCCCTAGAACATGAAAGTCATTGTACTAAAACTTCACCAATCAACAAGTGTAAGGAAAGGGGGTGCAACCCCGAAACTAAACATACGACTAATTCTAACTATAGAGTGTGATTCTGAAAAGAATGGACTAAACAATAAAGGAACCATGGCAGCCTGGAAGAACTAGCTCACCCTTGAATCCGGTCTCGATAAGTGATCTCCTAACTAAGGTATGTTAGTAGTAGCCTGAAGATTCTCTATACTCAACAAAGAATGAGCAAGTGCAGTATCAGTACACAACCATAGTTTATAGGTAGGATCACGCGGCTACTCCAGTAAGCGAAATACATGCAAGAAATTACAATACAGTAAACACACATATACATAATACATAATTCAATTAGATTTTCAGGAGCAACATAAAATTTCCCACTATTAATGACATGTAGGCATGAACATAATAATCACAAGTGGTTCTCTCATGGAACCCATAACCAAACTGTTAGTGTGTCGGAACGTGACACCCGATCCAATGTATGTGTCAGAACATGACACCCGATCCAATGTATGTGTCAGAACATGACACCCGATCCAATATATGTGTCGGAACATGACACCCGATCCAATATATATGTCGAAACGTGACACCTGATCCAATGTATATGTCGGAACGTTACACCCGATCCAATCAGCACAACCACAATCACAATCACACTGTAATGAATAATAAATATAGTCACATGCTCAAGTAATAGTTCATGGCATGTAGTTGTTCGCACATAATCATTTCATTAGATTCGATTCACAATGCACGATTCACATACACACATGCATATAATAAAGCAATTATCCGGCATATATCACACAAATAGGAAATTGAACCATCACCTATCTCAAAACCAAGCTTGAATCCTCCTAAGACACTTGAGTCTTCCCTTTCCGAATTCTTTCGGCTTGTTCTTGGTCTAAACACAAGTAATTAACGAAAGTAATAATAAACAAGGCCTAGTTTACGCAGATTATAATCAAACTATCAATTCAAGGCCAAACCCAAGATCCTAATTTTCAACTAGGGATTTTCCCACCATCAACTTCATGCCAAAACCATCTCCCAACGATAGTTACCCAAGATTCTAAGTCCTTGGAATCAAAATACGGATTAAGAGAGCAATTTCCTTACCTTTAGCACTAGAAGCCGTGGAAAACTACCAAGAATTTCCCTGGGTCATCTCCTAGCTCTCAAGAATGAAGTTTTGCAGAAAATAACGATTTTGGGGCTTTTCCAGACTCAAGTTCGCGACTAGGCCACCACGGTGGACCCCATCCCGCCACAGCGGCCCCGCCCTGGCGGCTTGCACGGAGACAGAAGGTCAGAGTTTGAGTTCCAAGCTCCCATTTCACAACACACCTTTAACTGGGATGTTCTAAAACTACCCTTTCACTCCAAGGTCAGTTTCGGGAGTTGTACTTACCCAAATTCGATTTCATAAAGCCGTACAGGCTTCTTAACGTCTTAGCTATCCACTTATGTGATCAAATTCATAATTAAACCACCCATTCATTACCAAATTTCCCTAGACCTCACCTGACTCAGATTTCGTCCAAGTCTAGCCTAGGCTAGAAATTTCCAAGTCGCTACTCAAAAGTTTTCTGGCCCAAATTCTTTTCCCATTGGCTTTTCCATAACAACGGAAACATGTCGTTACAATAGATACCAATTTACCCATCACTCATCCCCGAGTGCTTAACTAGGAAAAACTGGCTAAGGTAAGAGCAGAGTAGTACATGAATCATTGAATAAGTGGGGAAACTTGTCTCGCATGTCCTTCTCGTGTTTCCCAAGTAGCTTCCTCAGTTGGACGATGCTTCCATTGAACTTCCACGGATTTTATCTCCTTGGTCCTCAGCTTCTGGACATCGCGATCAAGAGTCGCATTTCTTGTCTTGCCAGACACTGTCTTCTTTCTAAGCTTATTCAAATTCTCATCCTCAAACTGTTTGGCCTTGATCTCCTCAATGAATGTGGGCCTAACCACAATGCTGGCTAACACCCCACCTTTCTCTGAGATTCCCAACTGCATGAACTTAGACTCCAAGGTTTGAATCTTTTTGACCAAAGGTCACTTGTACACACCCAAGCAAGCTAGACTACCCATATTCATCGCCTTCTGGCTTAATGCGTCTGCCACCACATTAGCCTTGCCCAGATGATACTGAATGGTAACATCATAATCCTTGAGTAACTCCATCCACCTTCTCTGTCTCAGATTCAGGTCCTTCTGAGTGAATACATGTTGTAGACTACGATGGTCAGTAAACACCTCACATTTGACACCATAAAGGTAATGCCGCCAGATCTTAAGGGAAAACACTACCGCTGCCAACTCAAAATCATGTGTCATATAGTTTCTCTCGTGCACCTTCAGTTGTCGCGATGCATAAGCTATGACATTCTTATCCTGCATCAACACAACACCCAAAACCGAATGTGAAGCATCATAATAAACAATGAAATCTTTACCTTTCCCCGCAGTGCCAGAATAGGTGTTGTGGTCAGAAGAGTCTTAAGCTTTTGGAAGCTCTCTTCACATTTGCCAGTCCAATCGAAAGGCACTTCATTTTTGGCCAGCCTTGTTAAATGTATGGTGATAGAATAAATTTTTTTCACAAACCTTCGATAGTAGTTGGCGAGTCCCACGAAAATCCTAACTTCTGTCATAGAGCTAGGTCGGACACAGTTCTTGACTGCTTCGATCTTTTGGAGATCTACCATTATCCCTTCCCTTGAAACCACATGCCCCAAAAAGGCAACTAAATCCAACCCGAGCTCACACTTAGAGAATTTGGCATATAGTTTATGTTTTCCAAGGACACCCAAAACAATACGAAGATGGTCGGCATGCTTTTCCTTGCTCTTAGATTAAATCAAAATGTCATCAATAAAGACTATAACAAAAGAATCCAGGAATGGTTTGAACACACCATTCATCAAACTCATAAAGGTTGCAGGCGCATTGGTCAACCCAAACAACATCACTAAAAACTCATAGTGCCTATAGCGGGTCCTGAATGCCATTTTTGGTACATCCTCAGGCCTAATGTTTAGTTGATGGTAACCAGCCTTAGGTCAATCTTAGAGAAAATTGATGCACCATGCAACTAGTCAAACAAATCATCTATTTGAGGTAACAAATACTTATTCTGAACGGTGACCCGAATCAACTGTCGATAGTCTATGCACATTCTCATACAACCATCCTTCTTCTTGCCAAACAATACAGGAGCACACCACAGGGAAGCACTAGGACGGATTAAACCTTTATCCAAAAGCTCCTGGATTTGAGCCTTAAGCTCTCTTTTCTACCGGAGCGATGCGATAAGAAGAGATGGAAATGGGGAGATTGCTCAGTTCCAAGTCAATGCAGAAATCTATATCTTTATTCAGAAGCATACAAGTCAAATCGGTAGGAAACACTTCCTTAAATTCAGACACTACATGAATAGACTCAATACAGGGAGACTCAACATCTGCATCCCGAATATGAGCCAAATACGCCAAACACCCCTTCCCCACCAATTGCCTAGCCCGAACGAAAGATATGACCTTAGCTGGCTTAGGCTTGTATACCCCTTCCCACTGTTCCTTTTCCCTACCTGGGATCTTTAGAGTCACAGACTTAGTATTACAATTAAGAACAACATAATAAGGGGACAACCAAGTCATGCCTAAGATTATATCAAAGTCAGTCATACCCAGAATAACCAAATCAGCCCAAGTCTAATAACCCATAAACAGAACAAGACATGCACGATATTCATGGATGACTATGACCAACTCTCCAAATGGGGTAGAAACATGGATGGGGGCATCAAGTAAATCACAATTTGCATCAAATCCCAAGGCAAACTGAACTGACATGTATGAATAAGTAGAACCTAGATCAAACAAAACAGTAGACATCCGGTCACAGACAAGAATACTACCTGTGATCACCGTATCAGATGTCTTCACCTCGGTCTTGCCCTGAAAGGAATAACACTGAGCCCTATCATCTTGATGGACAACCACCTTGCCTGGTTGCACTGCTCCTTTACCTGGATTACCATTTCCCCGGCCTTCACGACCTCACTGATTTCCTCCTCGCCCACCTTGTGGACGTCCTCTACTATTATTACCATTTCCCGCGAGTACAATTGCTCTAGTCTGCTACTATGCGGGGTCAAACATATGCGGATGGGGACAATCTCTCCTCATATTCCCAAGTTCTCCACAATTGTAACAATTGCGGTCAAAAGATGGTCTGCTGCCCACCGAAGGTGCGGCTCCCTGCTATCTTGAATAAAATTCTGGTGTGGAGTTCCAGAGTAACCACCTGTATTGGTCAGGCTGACTGAATTGGTCAGGCTGCAATTGTCGGCCTACCTAAACCTCTGGAGTAAGAACCATGGAAGTTACCTGTGCTCTTGGGCTTCTTAGCCAAAGCCTTGACCTACCCATCACATCAAACTCTCTCCACTTTCTTCACAAAGTCTGTCATCTCATTAAAAAAAATTCCTCTAGAGGTCATATGAACAGACAATACCTGTAATTTGGGGTTCAATCCCTTGACAAATAGACGAATCCTCTCCTCCTCAGTAGTTACCAACTGTGTAGCATATCTGGACAAGGCATGACACTTAGCACTTACCCTCATAAGTAGTTACAGTCATACCACCCTATTCGAAAGCCATGAACTCATCCTTCTTGCGATCCCTCAAAGTCTGGGGCACATACTTTTCCAAAAACAAAGCATGGAACTGTGTCCAAGTTAGTGGGGGTAAGACCGGCAATTTGCATTCCACATAGGCTCTCCACCACTTCATAGCAATCCAAAATGAACTCATAGGCGTCCTCACTCTCAGCACCATGGAACACAGGCGGCTTCAGCTTCAGAAACTTAGTCAACATCTCGTGCTCAGTACTAGTCATCACAGGACCCAATAGGGGACGTAAAAAGGCATCAGTGCCTAATGCTCCACCCACCTTGGGAACAATAACAGTAATGGGGGGATTGGTTGGGGGTTGAGCTGCTTGCACTGTGGGAAAGACTCCAAGGCCGACCAATCCCTTCAGAAAAATCATGATATGCTGAGCTAACACTGGGTCTAAGGGCGGAATACTTGTAGTCTCAGCCTGTACCTCCTTCTCTGGTCCAACATCCTCCTCATTTTTTATTTCCACATTCTCTTGTACCTCTTCTTTGGACGTAGGAAGGGCCTCTTCCGTGGGAGCATTTTCTACTGGGGTTCCACTCCTGGCGGGTGCTACCCTTCCTCTACCCCTGTCTCAACCGCGGCCTCTTGATCTGGGCTCCTCAGCTGGCTCATTGATGGGGGGGGCTACGGACCTGACACCGTTGTATCGTGTATTAACCATCAACAGATAGAAGAGTGAAAGAGAATTAGATACAAATTTGGATCACCAGATACCAATTGGAATCAAGTCATAGCACAAAGAGAGAAAAAGACAGAGTGATTTACTAAAGTCCTGTAGCCACTCGAAGAAAAGTACAGACGTCTCAGTACCGTTCCGCAAGACTTTACTAGACTCATTTTGGTACAACGAGATCAACAAACCTAGGGCTCTAATACCAATTTTGTCATGACCCAGCCCGCCATGATTGGCACCCACACTAACCCTCCGATGGGAGAACCTTTACTACAACCCAATTAAGCAACTTAACGAAAAACTAAACATTTAAAGATACGGAAGCAGGTTTAAATGATGGATAGAAACTGAGTTCCCATAAACTCCAAAGGTTTTAAATAAACAATTAAACAAACTATTGCGGAAGTCAACCCCTAGAACCTAAAAGTCATTGTACCAAAACTTTACCAATCAACAAGTCTAAGGAAAGGGGGTGAAACCCCGAACTAAAAATACAAATAAATCTAACTATAGAGTCTGAGTTTGAAAATAATGGACTAAACAATAGAGGACCCATGGCAGCCTAGAAGAACTGGCTCACCCTTGAATTCGGTCTCGATCAGTGATCTCTATACTGAGGTCTGTCAGTAGCCGTCTAAAGATACATTATACTCAACAAAGTACAAGCAAGTGCAGTATCAGTACACAACCACAGTGTACTGATAGGATCACACGGTAACTCCAGTAGGGGAAATACAAGCAGGAAATTACAACACAATAAACATACATATATAGAAAGCATAGTTCAATAAGCTTTTCAGGAGCAACATACAATTTCCCAATATCAATGACAGGTAGACATGAACATAATAATTATAATTGGTTCTTTCATGTAACCCATACCCAAACTGTTAGTGTGTTGGAACATGACACCTGATCCAATATATGTGTGGGAACATGACATTCGGTCCAATATATGCGTCGGAACGTGACACCTGATACAATATATGTGTTGGAACGTGACACTTGATCCAATGCATGTGTCAGAACGTGACACCCGATCCAATCAGCACAACCACAATCATAACCACACTATAATGAATAATACATATAGTCACATGGTCAAGTAACAACCCATGGCATGTAGTTGTTCACACATAATCATTTCATTAGATTCGATTCACATTTCACGATTCACAAACACACATGCATACAATGAAGCAATTATTCGGCATATATCACACAAATAGGAAATTGAACCATCACCTACCTCGAAACGAAGCTTGAATCCTCCTAAGACATTTGTGCCATCCCTTTCCAGATTCTTTCTGTTTGTTCTTGGTCTAAACAAATGTAATTAACGTAAGGATCAATAAACAAGGCCTAATTTACCTAGATGATAATCAAACTATCAATCCAAGGCCAAACCGAAAATCCTAATATTCAACTAGGGATTTTCCCACCATCAACTTCAGGCCAAAACCCTCTCCCAACGATAATTACCTAAGATTCTAAGTCTTAGGAATCAAAATCTTAGGAATCGAAATACAGATTAAGGGAGTAATTTCCTTACCTTTAGCATTAGAAGTCGTGGAAAACTTCCAAGATTCTCCCTGGGTCATCTCCTAGCTCTCAAGAACAAAGTTTTGCAGAAAATAACGATTGTGGGGCTTTTCCCCGACTTAAGTTTGGGACTGGACCGCCACGACAGACCCCATCCCACCACAGCGGCCCCGCCCTGGCAGCTTGCACGAAGACAGAAGCTCGGAGTTGGAGTTCAAAGCTCCCATTTCATAACACACCTCAACCAGAGACGTTCTAAAACTACCCCTTCACGCCAAGGTCAGTTTCGGGAGTTCTACTCGCCCGAATTCGATTACGTAAAGCCGTACAGGCTCCTTAACATCTTGGCTATCCACTCATATGATCAAATTCATAATTAAACCCCCCATTCATTACCAGATTTCCCTAGACCTGACTCAGATTTCTTCCAAGTCTGGCCTAAGCTAGAAATTTCCAAGTCACTACTCAAAAGTTTTTTGGCCCAAATTCATTCCCCATTGACTTTTCCATAACGACGGAAACAAGTCGTTACATGACTAAAGACACTTACAACAACTTAAGAGTCTCCAAAACTCTAAAATTTCCAAAAATCCCAATTTTTTTTATCTCTCTATGAAACTAACCTCATAAACTGATCAAATAAAACTAGGGGCGACTAATGAGAGGGGTAATACAGTAATTTTCAAAAAAGATTCAAAAATGACTTTCAAGGTTATTACAATCAAGTTAGATCTTTTAGGTGCATTATTGAGTCAATTTAGGTATTTTGTAACTTAGTACTCATTGACTACTATTATAGTTAATATGTAGACAATATATAATAACTCCTAGCAAGTAACAACAAATAGACAAAAATAAAGATGAAACAATAGGAAAGTAGACAACAAATATATTGTTAAGAATATAATTAAATAATGAAAATGTGCTCTCTTTAATAGTTTAAACTTTTAGATGAGATGATCACACACTTCAATATGGTATGTGAGCACGCAAAGGTCCTGAGATCAAATCTCACCTCCATCCGAATAATATATATATATATATATATATATAATAAATCTTAAATTCAATATGTCAATAATAACTTTCGTCCATACAAAGTTAAATCCTAAGAAAGTAGAACCCTTCTTTAACATAAAGGTGATATCAAATCAAATATGCAAATAATAAACTTCTTTCCATAACAATGTTAAATCCCAAAGAGGTAGAACATTTCTTTAACATAAAGGTGCATAAATCTCTGAAAACGACATTTAAGTAAAATTCTAGAAAAATAGAATATTTTTTTAAAATAATCAAACGTGCACAAAATCTAACACATCTTTGAAAAATGAAGATTCTAGAGCTGAATGACAAGAAAATAAATCTGTGAAAATCGAAAATCAACAATGCATGCAATAATCACACTACAAAGCACAAAATAGAGTGTTTAGTTGAATATTCGTTGGTGTCGAAATGGAGCACCAAGAGAACTATAAACTAAAATTGACCATCAATGAGACAAGAAAACGTGAGAGGATGGAGAATATACATACCTATGAAGATTTCTAGCGATTTTCTGTTAGGCAAAGATTGAGAAGATAATGAGACTGTAGTGTTTGTAGTGCAAGACATAATAAAATGAATGTCTTTTGAGAATTTTAGATTATAATTTGGGTGTGGGTCCTAATTAAGTTATTCGGGTGAAACTTTAATTATATATCGAGATAATTTTTTAATTATAGGTAAAAATTAAATAAATTTTGAGTAGGCCATTAAGATCATGACATGTCCCTTCGTCAATTCAAAAGGTATGTACACATCAAAAGTTAGAAGGTAAGATCATGAGTGTCCTAAAAGTATAACAAAGAGTATTTAATTTGGATATCATTAACGATAGTTCGGAGATATATTTATCTTTTTTTCTTTTAAAAATTTATTCATTTTAAGTATAGTTTTTAAATAGTGCCAATTTTTTTATAAATTTCGTGCTTAGTTAAATTGTGTCGCATAAATTGAAATAAAAAGAGTAATTTTATTTATTTTTCTTGCTGAAATTTAACTACACTCCTCTGATCCCGCCGTTTAATTTGTTTGTTATACTTTTCTTTAGCAAATCTTTAGTTTCTATTTTTTCACATAGCATATCTTATCATAATATTAAATAATATCTTAATTATTTTTTATTCAAAATAATAAACTTCAAAAATTAAATTTTTCTTAAAATCAATATCAAATTAAAATATGACAAGTAAATTAAAACCGAGAAACAACTTTCATTTGGCTCCATGAAGTTGAAACACCTAAGAGTAGTCCCACGAAGCATGTGCCACATATCCATCTTTTCCAAAAGAAACGTGGCGACCTCTTCAACAAAGTTGTATTTTATCACAAAACCTCAACCGACCTTAGACTTAGATATATAATCCAAAATATTAATGAATTACATTCATTCATATAGAAAAATCAAATTTACTTTTTGTAAAAAAGTGTCTAGCTAAATATACCAAAAAATTGAACATTTAGAAAATTTAGAAAGATGTCAGGGGCACAAGGTGCACAACCTAAGGAATCTTTAACACCAACAACATATGAGTCAATTGTGAAAGAGGAGAATAGGCCAAGAATGGATATTCATTCTCGTGAAGATGAAAAAGGGATTCAAATTGATAAGATTCAAGATAAGGTAGATGATGCTGCTGGCAAAGGTGGTCCCGTTTTTGGGGCTGGTAAAGACGACCACGACAAGGAAGATTTGGGAGTTACAGGCACCGGAGAGTAAAACTATTTATTACAACTACTACTATGTTTGTAAATGGTTTTTTCCTTTAGGGTTCTTTGTTTCTAGTTTTCAAGAATGTTATGTATACCAAGACTCTTGTTTAGTTTGTAACTTTGTCATGCCTCTTTCACGGTTTTTAATGTTTTTATTCAATAATTAAGAGCCTTAAGTTGCTACTTGTGAAGCATTTTTTGGAGTGTTTGGTAAATTAAGAAAATTTTAAGCTAAAATGATGTTTAAAGTAAATTAAATGTAGCAATAAGTTAAAATTTTGAAGTTATGTTTGACAAATAACATAAAAATTAAAAGTCAGTAAGTACAAAATTAAAAGCCAATTCATACCTAAGAAAACAAAAATGGGGAAAAAATCATAATTAATCTTGGCTCCTCCTATTGAGTTTCAGTGTACAGAGTTGAATCACCCCAACACATGAAGTAATGGTGGGGGGTGGTTAGTGTTAATTGTGAATAGATTTTAGTGTCCTCCCAAAAAAAAAATGGCAACGTATTTAATTTAATGTAAGGTTGCAAGGTATACCTGGTCTGTTTAAATTGCTTCTTTCTTTTGAATTCCATAAGCAAATTTATAGGAAATATTATTTTTTATTTAATTTATGTGATTCAAATAGAATTTGAGAAATTATTAATTATTGTGATTTATAATATTTTTTACGTAATTTATTGAAACAATATTATTATTTCATTTCTCAATTTATGCAACACATATTTAAAATATTTTAAGTTACTGCTGATGGTAATTTATAGTCTCTTATCTAATTTTTAAATAATATAATATTATTTCTGATGTCACAATTTATAAGACATTGATTGTTGGGATATATACTATTAACTATAGTTAAAGATATAATATTTATTATAGAATAAATATTTATTCAGATCATATATTCGTTTATGATGTCTATTTACTTATATAGTTAGATAATTTAGTGTGTAGAGTTTTAGCTTATACACAGAGAATTAAACTATCGATTCTTATAAGTATAAAGTTTTTTGTTCCTAATCTAGGATGGAAATTGGACATGTCATTGATAGCACAAGATTATATGTAATTTATCTTGATTATGGGAACGGTATAGTACAAACTTCTTGTGCTAGTGCATTTTGTATATATTAAACGAGACCGAGTAGAGATAGTCGTTTTAGACTGACTAACAAAAGCATATTCCCTGATCTATTAAATGTACTTATATTCTTAATCCTGATATAACTATTATGATCTGTATATATTAATTATCGTTTTGATTTATTAAAAGGTGACATTTTGAGATGGGTCAATATGCCTGGTTGATTGAATGATAATAATATATATTGGTGAAATAATAAGTTAGTTGATGGAATTCATATGTCTCGTTATAGAGATTGATTGATATGTTTTTTTGAGAAACTTATAAGTTTTCATAGTGTCAAACCTTGCAAGTGAATTTATGAATCCGACACATGAAATAAATTAAGTAGTGCTCTAAAGAAAATTAATCATTAAATTAAATTCGTCAGTAATTTAATTTATTGATTAGTATCTGTAATCTTAACATAGAGAATTACATAGGTGTTTAATGGGGAATTTCAAAATATAAATAGAGGAGTGCAATTACGAATTTCTAGTGGAATGATTTATAATTTATTATGGTAAGAATAAATTCAAATCAATTATTTGGAATTATTTCCATAATAGGAATCCTTAGTAATTAATTATGTGGTCCCTACAGTGCCCATATTAAACTAGAACTCAAAATTCTATTTCTAAGGGGAAAAGGGGAGTCAGGCATGAGTTTTGCTTTTAAAAGAAAATAGGCATGTTTTTTTGAAAAAAAATAGACTGCGTTTTCTTCTCCTCTTTGGATTGGGAATAAATCTCTATAAGTAGAGATTCTCCTAACCTAGAAAAAGATGAAGGTTTCTATTCATACTTGCCCACCCAAGTATTGAGAGAGTTCAGATTTGAATTTGGGATCACTATAGAAGACAATAGCTATTGTCTATCTTGTATATTCGCTTGAAGGTCTGTCTATCTTGGGGATTCGCTTGAAGGTATCTGCTCACGCTTCAAGAGGTAATTCTTGAATTAAATTTCAGTAAGTTTGTATGTTCTAGCATATTATATGTGTCTAGAATATTATATGTGTTCTAGCATAAACAATTTGGTTATCTATTATTCATGTAAGCAGTAAAATTCTGGTATGCTTCCGCTGTACATATAGTTTTCCAACAATTGGCTAGATTTTTTTATGCTTTTTGATTATTGTAAGATATTTATAATACTTTTTACGTTATTTTAATCAAATACAAAATATTTTAAATTTTATTAGTTAATTTTCATGAAATAATAATATTTCTTCAAAGATAACAAAAATTACATTCTGATGGGATGAGTGGGTCTGGATAAGTCCTAGTAACAACACTTTTATGCCTTTTTAGACATTTTAAAAAGGCTCAAACTTCAATTTATTTACTAATATGTGCCAATAGATTTAATGTAAAATGGTCCAAAAAAAAGGGGCAAATACAACTTTGAAAAAGTAGTGTATTACCAAACAACTCTTAAGCAAATTGTACTACCAAACAAAGCAACGTAAAAGCAGAATTATCTAGTAAATTACCAACTTGCCCTTGTCTACAAAGCATGTTGATGAACAGCTGGTTCCTAGACTCTTCTACATATTTAGTTTTCCAACAATTGGCTAGATTTTTTTATGCCTTTTGATTATTGTAAGATATTTATAATACTTTTTACGTTATTTTAATCAAATACAAAATATTTTAAATTTTATTAGTTAATTTTTTTACATGAACTAATAATATTTCTTCAAAGATAACAAAAATTACATTCTGATGGGATGAGTGGGTCTGGATAAGTCCTAATAACAACACTTTTATGCCTTTTTAGACATTTTAAAAAGGCTCAAACTTCAGTTTATTTACTAATATGTGCCAATAGATTTAATGTAAAATGGTCCCAAAAAAAAGGGGCAAATACAACTTTGAAAAAGTAGTGTATTACCAAACAACTCTTAAGCAAATTGTACTAACAAACAAAACAATGTAAAACCAGAATTATCTAGTAAATTACCAACTTGCCCTTGTCTACGAAGCATGTTGATGAACAACTGGTTCCTAGACTCTTCTACATATTAGAGATTAGAGAATAGTATAAATCATATATAATTATTAATATTTTGACTTAATATATTCAGAAAATATTTTCAACAATATTATTAGTTTTATAAAATATTTTTATGGCTATTCTAAATCAATACCTAATATATTATAATTTCTCATAACTTAGATCCATCTAAAATCATCTTTATCTCAAATAAAGATTATTATTTTTTATTAATATAATTTTTTTATTAGTTATTCAATTTTCAATCTCTTATTCTTAATTAGAATATAGAGATTCAAACTTGATATGAATTTACATGGTTATATTTTTTTAAGGGAAAAGGGGTTGATATACTCCTTAACTTTGTCATTTAAGGTATGCCCCTCGTTATGAAAGTGGTTCATATATTCCCTGCATATACCTTTACTGTTGCAAAGGAGCTCTGTAACGACCCGAACCGTCGTTATTTATGAAAGGAAAATGTCGTGGGAAAATTGGGGCTACCATCCCACCACAGCGGACCAGTTGCCGCTAGGGCGGCGGCACCAGAGCAGGATTGACGGGACAGAACTTAAATAACGCTAAACTTTATTTTCTCCCTTTTCCCAAAACACCAAAAATAGGCGAGGATTACCCTAGAAACTCTCAAAAAGTTGCTTTAAGCTTAGGAAGGAAGGAGAAAGAGATTTCTAGTGTAGGGAGGACGATAACTTGCGAATTCTTGGTCAAATCCACCGTCACGAGGTTCGGAAATAAGAATTGAGGCTATAATTATGTGCAGCTGCTTGGCACCCAGTTAGGCTAGGTTTATTTAATTGAGTAGTTTCAAATCCACAGCGTGGTCTATTGAATTTTGATGGTAGAATTCATGCTTAGGCTTTCGTGCATCGAAACGAGATGTTTGTACTTGTACCCTAGGTGTTCAATCAGACGTATACTATAGGAGGAAGCCTTAGACGATGAACTAGGGGTAGGTGATGGTTGTGATTTCATGTTGGTGTGATGTGTGTTAGTAATTACTTCATCTTAATGCATGTATGTATGCAAATGTTACATTATCGATCACACTAAATAGTAAATGAGTATGAATGAATAATTGTATGCCATGAATCAAAACTTTATTGTATGATTATGAGAATGTACATTGTGATTGTGGTTGTGGCTTGTAGAACGGAACGGGTGTTACGTTCCAACACAGTAACTTGAATCGGGTGCCACGTTCTGGCATATCTATGGGATCAGGTGTCACGTCCAACACACTAACTTGGATCGGGTACCATGTACCGGTACACTAACAGTTTGGGTATGGGTTCAATGAAAGGATCATTGACTTGTCTTATATGCGTAATTACATGATATTGATAATGTGGTATCGGACATGTTTCCTGATATGATTATTGGATTGTACATCATGTTCTTATATGTGGGGGTTGCGATGTTGTAAGTTAATTGGAGATATCCGTTGTCAAGGGTAGAGTCCCAGATCGGGTCGTTGTATGGTAAGGGGGAACTAAGGGTCCCGGTGCTATCTTGTTATTTAGAATGTGGCAATGGGCATTATTGTTGAGGATTGGGGTGGTGTTGGTGCTAGTGTTAATAGTTAGGTTTTTCCCCAGAAAGGGATTAGTATGGAGATCGTTAATGACCTTAATAGGAAGTACTATGGAGTCGGGGGTTACATAGTGATGTGGAATGAGCAAGGCGTTAGAGTCAAGTGTGCTAGCGGAATTTTAGTATTCGGATGTGGTAAGGATAGTAAATATAAAGGTGGAGGAATGAATAGCCTTATTGCATGTTTCGCTAGTTGATTTCTTATATTATGTGGTGGGTATTCAGGTTGACCGATGATGCCTACCAATACATGTAGTTGTACTAATACTACTTTTGTTATGCCTTTCTGGCATAATGTGGATGCAGGTTTGGTGATGTTTCGTAGGTGAAGACGAAGGCAATTTCCAACAGCTTGTATTTTTCTTCCATGTGGTGGGAGTTTTGTCATTTATATATTGTTATGTCCTGTACTCTTAGTAGCTCTTGTACTTGTTTAGACTAGATCCTTTGGGGTGTTAATTACTTTACAAGTCTTAACTAGAATTGTATTTTAAAAACTCGTATTTATAAATTTGCATGAATCTTTTTTATTCGCCAGTTTTTTAATCTTTCACTGGTTTTGATTATTGGGAATCGAGGGTTCTCCTACTTAGATGTTCGAGTAGGTGCCCGCACGACCCGGTAGGTTGGGTCATGACAATTGGTATCAGAGCCCAGGTTACCGATCTCCCAGTATAAGAGCAAAATGTGGAGTAGGCTCCTCTGGATGGGTGTGTTGACGTCCACATCTAATCCTCAGGTTTCTATGAAGCATTCTAGGAAGTTGTTCCATTTCTTCTCTCTTTTCGTGCGAGTGTCACTTGTGGTGTGAGTTGAGTCCAATTGGTATCTCCTTATTCCTAATTGGTTTCTCAACAAAGAAAACCAAATGTCGTAGTCCCAACTGACGGGACCAAAGCAAAGTAAAATTGGAATCAAGAAAAGTTCCAATTGGTATCTGACCTTAGAGGTTGTACGAATGCATGGATGATTAGTAATGGTCATCCATGGAGTGAACTAACTAATAATTTGGACTTGTATGTGAGTTGTAACTTGAAACTGTGAATGCTTGCTTCTTATTAACGGAAGTAATTATTGGTATGAAAAATGTGTTTTCTTGAATGCTATGATATGGTTATGTGCACAATAAGTGTTTGTATATATGTAGCATGATAGACTAGATATTCAAAACTGTGAGAGTCGTGCTTGCTTGAGTTCGTGAACTTGTCGTTGGAAGGAAAGGTCATGACTAAGTTCGAAGCAAGGGTCTAGATAATCCAAGATGTGATCCGTAAATGAAATTTGGACGTGTGTTGCGATCAACTATAACAGTGTGAGCGTATGGGCATATCCTAGGGATGTGCGTGGTTGTGGTGTTGAAATTATGAGAATGGATTTCAGAGTGTGTATCGTTGGGTTGACTCAGGGTAGACATTGACCATCCTAACTAAGCGGATTACCCTAAAATGCTTAGTATAGCCTGGGAATCTATGAGAAATTTATATAAGAGAAGAACCCCAAAAAATTATTGGCAGGGGTTCTGTTTCTGTCAGGGCCGCTGGGGCGGGATTTTTCCTGCCAATACAAGGCCGCCAGCGAGAGATTTCTGCCGCCAGAGCGGGATAGGGCGAGACAGAATCTCAGCCATGTCTCCCTTATTTTCCCTAGTCACACATATGGACCCTGAATCGTGTCTGAACTAATCCCTGCAATTCAGCTAATACTCAGCAATAGAAACAATAAGTTATAAACCTTAGCATTTAATATTAACGGGGAAAAGCAGCTAGAAACCAACATCTGTGTGCTTACAAAAATGTCAGGAAAGCAAAGAGGGAAATGAAACATTGTGCATTACATGCCAATAAGGGCAAAAACCAAATTAGGGTCCTTGGGAATGGGAAGTGCCGCTTTGGGACCTCATGTCCTCGGGGGCTGTCTCACCGGTCCAGGCGTCACTCAACTAGGGAAACTCCCGAAAGTCCTCCGGCTTAAGTGTGGGGAGCTCTTGCTGGGGGTCGACACAGGAGAAGATAACTTTTAGAGTCTTCCACATCTGGACCAATAGGCAATCCGTCGCTAAGTTCTTCTTCCTCTCCCATCGCAGTTGGCGGTGAAGCATCTCCAACTCAAGGGCGGTGGAGGGTGGAACCGACGTCGAGGCACTAGCGTGGAAGCCTCCAAGTTTCCTCTGAATTGCTGCCAAGTCCTCCTCCACCTGTGCACCTGAGAGTGGGGGCTTCGACTGGGTGGGAAAAGTGTCGTCACCTGCGCCATCGTCTCCTCCATCATCATTCGCCTCCACAACCGCCTGACTGCTACTGGCCTTGTATGTCTTCCTCCTCTTGCTCCTGGAGGTAGAACCATGTCTAATCAAAAGAGGGTGAAAGGGGGGATCCATAGGGAGTACCTCGTCAGTGTCCAGGAGTGGCACTCCCACCCACTTGCACAACGCAGTCACCAATCCATGCAGTAAGAACGCCTTTTTATTGCCTTGATAGAACACCTTTCATTTGGAAATGATCTATGCACCCACATTCAGTCCTATGCTTGCATCACACACGCCACCACCAAAGCCCGAGGAAATATTACGTCGGTGCGGTTGCTTAACGGGCGGATCCTCTTGGTAACCAAGTGTAGCCACCTCTTAGCATCCGGTGACCAATCAGTGCTAGTGATTCCCTCTGTTACTGTACCGGTGCGTAGGCTCCACCAGCGTATCCCTCAACCAGCCTAAGTCTATCTCACTCAGCTTAGCCTCGTACTCCGTGTTGGGAACCTTGGGCACCTCGAGTACGTCAGTAATAGATGGAGCATTCAAGGGGATGTCGACTCCTCAGATGCAGATGGTAGGGTGAGGATCATCCTAATGCACAATAGGTAGGACGGCATAAAGCTCCCTTACCAAGGTGGAACGTGCAGCAGGGGGAGTCTCTGTCAGTGGAGCCTAGCAAAACTCCATCAGCCAAGCATAAAAGGCTGGCGCCTTCTCCTCTAAGTTCAGCAAATGGAAACCCCTCTCGCAGTAGAACTTAGTATTCTGGTGGTCATGGTACCGTTCCGACTAGCAACATTGGAGAATCGAACAAAAGAAAGATTTGCTTCATTGACACAAGCCATCTAGAGCAGCCTGCAAAAGTTAGAAGGTATACGTTAAAACTCGATGGGATTAGACAATATCTAGTTTTGCGGAAAAAGAAATTTTCTAGCCTTAAAGGGACCCAGGCCATTGTTTCCCCAAGTTCCGCCACATCGTCCAAAGTCCCGCCAGAGCGGGATGATGAAGTCCGACACAGTGGGATGAAGGTCACCAGAGTGGCCTTCATCTGGGACGAACTCCAGGCGCGATCATGGTGCCTCTTCGTCCCAAAACCCTCATTTTCAACAGAATTTCAGCAGATCAGAGTTTATTAAGTATCCTAGAACCTAAATATGCAATCATTTTAGCAAAATAACCACTAAATAGTGTATGAGTCCAAGTTTTTCATCAAGAGACTTTTCAAATACCCCCACCTATGTTGGTATCGATTTGACTGTACTTTTACGAAATCCTTACGCCCAGGACGTTGTGGAGACGTTGGGGACGTAAGGGAAGTATCCATGATACGTTTATCTATCAAAACTAGCAACCAAGTTCATTTTCAAATAACTACCTTAAAACCATTTAAATTAGATCAATTAGTTGTCATGCTATCCTAGTTAAGTAAGTATTGAAGTAAAGAGCGTAAGGAACAAGAATTTTACCTTGATTTTGACGTTTGGAGCGAAGTGATTGAGAGTGTTTTTGAGTTTGGGTGTGAGTTTAGGGAGAAATAAAGAAATGATCTTTCTCCCCCCCCTTTACTGCCTTCGATCTCCCGCCACAATGGGAGATCCCTTGCTACAACGGCCCCGCCTCAGTGGGAAGTCTGCAACTTTGGCAGGCTCAAGCTGTGTAAATTGGACGGGTTCATTTCTCTGTGTGTTGCCTCATTTCCCTAACCAATTCCTTCGAGTATAGAACCCTTCCGGGCTTAAGATTTGAAAAATCTCCATTTTCCGTGTTTTCGTAGTAGTTCTATCCGCTAGTTGGGATATACTCTGAAAGGAACTTGTGGTTATCCCTTATCTAGTCGTTCGGGGATGAATGAGGGGTAAATTGGTATCTATTATATCGACCCGAACCATCGTTATTTATGAAAGGAAAATGTCAAGGGAAAACTAAGGTTACCTTCCCACCACAGTGGGCCAATTGCCGTTAGGGCGGCGGTGCCAGAGCGGCAGAGATCGCGCTAGAGCGGGATGGACAGGATATAACTTAAATAACGCGAAACCTTATTTTCTCCCTAAGCTTGGGAAGGAAGGAAAATGAGATTTCTAGTGTAAGGAAGACGATAACTTGTGAATTCTTGGTCAAATCCACCATCACAAGGTCTGTAAACAAGAATTGAGGCCATAATTCTGTGCAGCTGCTTGGCACCCAGGTAGGCTAGGTTTATTTAATTGAGTAGTTTCAACTATGTTATTCACTGCGTGGTATATTGAATTTTGCTGGTAGAATTCATGCTTAGGCTTTCCTGCACCGAAATGAGATGTTTGTACTTGTACCCTAGGATTTCAATCAAACGTATACAGTAGGAGGAAGCCTTAGTTGATGAACTAGGGGTAGGTGATGGTTGTGATTTCATGTCATGTTGGTGTGATGTGTGTTAGTAATTACTTCATCTTAATGCATATGTATGCAAATGTTGCATTATTGATCACACTAAATCGTAAATGAGTATGAATGAATATTTGTATGCCATGAATCAACACTTTATTGTATGATTATGAGAATGTACATTGTGATTGTGGTTATGGCTTGTTGAATGGATCGGGTGTTACGTTCCAACACACTAACTTGGATCGGGTGCCACGTTTCGGTGCATATATGGGATCAGGTGTCGCGTCCAGCACACTAACTTGGATTGGGTACCACGTACCGGTACACTAACATTTTATGGGTTCCATGAGAGGACCATTGACTTGTCTTATATGTGTAACTACTTTATATTGATAATGTGGTATTGTACATGTTTCTTGATATGATTATT
Organism: Solanum acaule; assembly: GCA_036250505.1. Classification (NCBI taxonomy): domain Eukaryota; kingdom Viridiplantae; phylum Streptophyta; class Magnoliopsida; order Solanales; family Solanaceae; genus Solanum; species Solanum acaule. The sequence continues at coordinate 1,799 of JAJOOR010005025.1, read as the reverse complement.
AGATTGTACATTATGTTCTTATATGTGGGGGTTGCAATGTTGCAAGTTAATTGGAGATATCCGTTTGTGTAATGAATTGTGAAGGGTAGAGTCCAGATCGGGTCGTGGTATGGTAAGGGGGAACTAAGGGTCCCGGTGCTATCTTGTTATTTAGAATAAGGCCACGGACATTATTGTTGAGGATTGGGGTGGTGTTGTTGATAGTGTTAATAGTTGGGGTTTTCCCAGAAAGGGATTAGTATGGAGATCGTTAATGAGATTGATAGGAAGTACTATGGAGTCGGGGGTTAAGTGGTGGTGTGGAATGAGTAAGGGGTTAGAGTCAAGTGTGCTAGCGGAATTTAAGTATTTGGATGTGGTAAGGATAGTAAATATAAAGATGGAGGAATGAATAGTCTTATTGCATGTTTCACTAGTTGATTTCTTATATTATGTGGTGGGTATTCGGGTTGACCGATGATGCCTACCAGTACTTGTGGTTGTACTGATATTACTCTTTCTATGCCTTTTTGGCATAGTCTGGATGTAGTTTCGGTGATGTTTCGTAGGTGAAGACGAAGGCAATTTCCAACAACTTGTACTTTTCTTCCATGTGGTGGGAGCTGAGTCATTTATATATTGTTATGTCATGTACTCTTAGTAGCTCTTGTACTTGTTTAGACTAAATCTCTGGGGTGTTAATTACTTTACAAGTCTTAACTGGAATTGTATTTTACAAACTCCTATTTATAAATTTGCACGAATCTCTTTTATTCGTCAGTTTTCTTAATCTTCCACAGGTTTTAATTATATGGAATCGAGGGTTCTCCTACTTAGGTGTTAGAGTAGGTGCCCGCACGACCTGGTGGATTGGGTCGTGACAAGCTCACATATACCTTTTATCTAACGGAAGTGAAAAAATTGGTTTTAAATTTATTTTTTGACTGTAAATTTTAAATAAATTCAAGTAGGGGTATATATATAATCATTCTAGCAAATTTTAAGGCATATTTTAATCTTTTTCATGAAAAAATTATTTTTTTGACTTCTTTGATTATCATTATTCAAGTTTCTTATTTTTCTTCTTTTATTCTGAAAAAATTTAAACTCTTTTTTGCGGCTATATTGTAATTTAATTTTTGTATTTGTAAAAATAAATAAAAAATGAGGCATTTATGATAAATTTTACAAGAAAATTAGTGAAATATAAATAAATTTTACCATCAAAATAATAAATTTAAATTAGTCGTTGAAATAAAAAAGTAAAAAAAAATTACGTATGAGGAGGGATCAAATATATTCCATATGGATTATATTTTATTGAAAAACTAAAATTAAAATTAATTTTTTGCATGAGGAAAAGGGTATATGTGGAGCTATTTGTATGACAATAGGGGTATATATGAGTCACATTCACAACGAGGGTATATCAGCTCTAAATGACAAAGTTGAGAGGTATATCAAACCCCTTTTCCTTTTTTTAATTTATATTATTATCATAGTGGGGGTAGGGGTGAGGATAGGAAAAAGAATTATCTTATTACTTATTTTGAATTTTGAGTACACAAATAAAATACTAATAAATTATCTTTTATTGAATTAGTTATTTTTATATGAATGTCGTTATTTTCCTTTTTTTTTTTATGGTCTCTTGTCTATCGTAAGTTTAAAAAATTAAAAAAAATATAAATTATTAAAGGATAAAAGATCCAAGAAGAATAAAGTGAAAGAGAGTCGGGCCGGGGGGGGGGGGGGGGTTTTAATATGAAACCCAAAATATAATTAATCATATGAGCTCATATATTAATTAATTTTAAATT
>JAJOOR010005023.1:0-28672 GCA_036250505.1 Solanum acaule | reverse complement strand
CCCCCCCCCCCCCCCCCCCCCCTCTAATTAAAAAAACATAATCAAATTTCCCATAGTTATTAAGTGAAATATTGAAGTTTCTTTAATTTTTTGATTCCTTATGGAAGAATAAACTTAATACTTATGCTAAATGCTGCCTAATAACCTCTCTTTATACTAAAACATATTCTTAGAGGATAACATTCTATATATGGCGTTAAATAAAATTGCTTGATGCTAAAGGAGAATATTTATTCTTTAACTTTCTTTAAAGATGCTATGGACTAAATGAAAAATAGAATGTATAATATAAAGGAATAATTATGGGACTGAACTCATATCGCATGGAGTTCAGGGGGTTCGGGTGAATCGAAAAACTATATTGTGTATATAGAATTAAATTTGTATTTTATGTCTTTATATTTAATATTGAACCTCCTCAACACAAGTAAGGGGCTTGATTCAGCGGCTATGGGGGTTCAGAAGCTAGTAGGTGCGCAGGTTCTAATTTGGCTAGCAATATTTTTCAATGTTTAGTTTGAAATCTGGTACATCTTATTTGTCAGCACTATTTAGCATGTTTTTTCTACCCCTCAACGAAAATCTTGGCTCTATCACTGCCTGAACTATTCACCTATCTAATTTATAAAATACGTATACAGTGTATAAATAATATACACCCAAACACACACACACATATATATATATATATATATATTGTGTATACTTCAATCATGTTGGTAAACCAGTTAACGAATATATTATCCGTAACTTTTCCAAATATAAAACACATAAAAAGAAGGTTAGGATAAGAAATATGGATCACCTGAATAACTTTTATTACATTATTAATAAATTGGAGATTCTTTTTGTCATTTTCAAAGGTAGAAAAATAAAAAAAAATAAAAAAAAAAGTTCTGATTCCTAAGGAATAATATGGTATATAAGTACTTAAAAAGTACAGCTACCACTTTGACAGGTGTAGGAAGAGGAATCATACAAATAGGGAGAAACCACTAAATAAAATATTAATCATACTTAGATTAATCAGTAATTAATTGTGTGCTGCAACATTAGCATTATATATGTTAAATTATAAGATATAATCTTGTAAATTAGAGTACTTGTGAATCAGAACCCTCTAATAATATTTTTTTAATATTTTTCTAGCATAATAGCATAAATATAAAAAGCTTCACTACCTAAAAGCAAAGAACCAACACCATATTTTATTTAAAAAGTGACATAATTTTGTCGTTTTATATTTGGCTAGATCAATCAAAATCCATCGTACACCATGGAGTACTATTAATTATAAATTATAATATAAAGTTTGACGTATCATGCATAAAACTATTTTAACATTAGGTTGGCAATTAGAAAGCCCGTACAACTTTTAAAAATTAGTTTTATTACAAATCACGTACCATTCAAATAAAGATTTTGTTTGATCATTTAGATGTCATTAAAATGGATTAATAGATTAATAAATGAATTTTTGCCTGACTTTATCTTTAAAAATAGTGTAGGAGCCTAGGTCGAACATAACTTTATCTATGAGTTAATTAGATTGAATGTAGAAAATGGATCATAACACATACCGTCAACTCTTATCAAGTTTTAATTTTATTATATGTTTTCTTGTAATAATTTATTTAATTATTGAAGAAAACGATTTTAACTTTTTCTTCTTCTTTATTTTAGCTATATATAATATCAAATAAAAATTATTTAAATATTTTGACAAAAAAATTTATTAGTCAATTTAAAATACATAGCCCGAATTAACTCAATTTTTAAATGAGCAAAATTTGAGCAGGTCAATATGTGTTGGCAGTTGGATTAATAAATGGACAAACTATATTCTCACGGTATTTTATGAGGAAGTAAGATATTTTGACTGCTTACAAAATTAATAAAAAAAAGTGAGATCTATAAAAATAAAAATCTCTAAATAAAATAATTATATTTTCTCAATATAAAAGTTCTAGTCCCTAATCAATTCTCCTTAATTTTGTCACCCTTAATTGCCACCATCATTGTCATTGCATTAAAATGGAGTATCACTTTTGAATGGCCAATTAAATTATTTAATCATGTGTAATAATACATTTTTATTATAAGGTCTTTTTCCTTTTTTTTCTTTTTCGATGAAATTCTAGTCAAGATTAGCATATATTAGTAGTTTTCGAAAGATCTTTTTCCTTTTCTCTTTTTTTTTTTTGTTTGTTTTTGTTCATGCAATTAAGTCGAAATTTTATTTCCCAAACTTTGGAAAATATTGAACATGCCAAATTGGTTGTGATCTCTGAGCTCATTGAAAGAACAAAGAGTTGGTACAATTCAAATCCAATTTCTTCTCTAAGCAAAATCATATCTAGCTCTCATGTTATTTTGCATAGTATGTTGCCAAAATAAGCATCACTATCTTCTTTTCCTTTCGTCTTGCATTCAGTATCTGTATTAGAGCATCATTAAATGAATTTACGTCGTGTAAAACTCACAATTTTCGAAAAGTGCTTTCTATCCACGGCTCGAATCTCATACGTCTGATTAAAAATGAAGAACTATTATTATTCATTCCATCACAAACCTTCGTTGATGAAACACTAATATCATGTTAGTTCCTCCCATTTGCCCCTTCAAGAAATTAGAAGTTGCCAATGCATGCCCCCAAAAATAAGGTAAAGAGATTGACTTTTCATAAGATTGTAAGGACAAATCATATATAGTAGTACTAGCTAGTTGGTCAGTAAGGACAAGTACTTTTTCTTAGCTCCCTTCTTTACTTCACATTTGTGATCTTTAACTTATTTGTCACTCAGCTATTTATGGCCATATTTTTTTCCTTTGCTGAGGATTGCTCTTTTCTTGAATGGACGTGTGTAACTTTGAACCAAAAGCTTCAATTAGAGGGACACATATGTAGGGTAGACTGGTCCAACCCCATAATTTTATATGTTATTTTATACGTGATAGAAAGTAGGATAAACTTAATATAACGTTGATAAGAGCATCTTATAATTCATGCCTTATTTATTCTCTATATTATACTTGTAATATTATTTATTCTCATGGAACATTTCATAGGATACGTTGATTGGATTATTCGGAAAATATACTAATTTGATAAGAAGAACAAAAAAACCTTTATAGTAATTAAGTATCAGTATTTCTTGTTATTGAAAGAATATTGAGGTGGATGTGTGGAATATTAGGAGAAATAAGATTAAGATTGAAGATATTCGAGATAAGATAGGAATGCAGGTCTCTGTACTGAACAAGATGAGAAACACGTGTGAGGTTGAGATGATTTGATCATGTGAAAAGGAGGAGTATAGATGCCCTCAGTGAGGAGGTGCGAGTGGTTAACAGTAAGGGGAGCTAGGAGAGGTAGAGTTAGACCGAAAAAGTATTGGGAAAAGTGATTAGATAGGAACATGACCTTAAATATGAGAGTTTGACAATCATAAATTACAGTAGAAAATTAATTGGTAGTTGAGTGTTTCTGGCTTCCTTGCGAGATAGGTTTGTTGGTCATACTTGGACCTTCTTCTTACCAGTAGTATTAACACTATTCTTGTAGTTTATTGATCTTTGATTTCGGCTTTCACTAGTGTTTTTTGTGCTACGATTTTGTTATTGTTCTTTCACCTATATGTTGTGTAACACTATTCATTTCGCATTAATTTGTTGTTGCTACATTGCTTTATATCTGTATCCCCTTTTTCTCAAACTGTCTGGCAAGATTTATTAAAGTTGAGGATCTATCAGAAACAACTTTGTACTACTCTACCCTTCTCAAACACCACATGTGGAATTAACTGAGCATGCGTTGTTGTATGTGTTGCATGCCAAATCATAGGGGTGTCAATTGAGCAGGTTGGATTAAGTTTGGACGAGTCATAATTGGTTAAGACAACAATCAGGTCAAGACCCAACCCAACCCAATTTTTACAAAAGTTTATTGTTTTATCTGTTTTTTAAAACTATTTTACTACCTAATAAAATTATTTTTCTTTATTATGGTTATATATAACATATCAAATTGAAAAACAAGTTCTTTAAAAATATTTTGACAAGACTTCTTATGAGCCAATTGGGTTACATATCAACTCAATTTTTAATGGGTTGAAAAGGGTTGAGCTAATGAATGGTTAAACGGGTCGGACGAGTTGAGTTTGATTTTACTATCCTTACCAAATAATACACTTATTAATACCCACATATTTCATTTACTTGGTTCATATTGATTTAACACTCATCTTACCTTACGTAGTTAGTTAATAATGAGAACAATATTAAAAAAAATATTATCTTCACTTACTAAAACGATCAAGTAAAAAATAATTATTTTTAAGATAAGAGTCGAGTAAATAAAACGGAGAAAGTACTTATATATAATGTACCCATAAAAGAAAAATAAAGAAGCGCCGCTCACAACATGTGGTCCTTAAAACATTTATAAGACCAAAAATAATACTATCAATTAAATGAGTCAAAATCGGTTATTGCTTGAACCGTTTGGTCACGATTCTTATTTTCAAAAAAAAGATGGCACAATTCAATTTGATTTTACTCACTATAAATTTAAAGAAAAAATCACCTTTTAATAATAACATTTACTAAAATGAGACAATCTAAATTAGTTAAGTTGTAAAACAAAAATAAAAAACAAAAATTTTAGTACGCATTATTACTAATGTTATTCATTCGAAATGGTTAAAATGTTTTTATATTACATCAATTGATATACTTCTTCAAAATCATCCTACAGGGTCATGAAGTAGAATAAAATGTTTTTGATTTAATATTTATGAAAGAGGAGAGAAAAAAAAAGAGAGAAAAAAATCTAAGATATTTGTGACCAAACCTCAAAATTACAAATTTTAATTATTCAAACATTTTGCAAAGAATATCATACGGCTAAGTGTCAAAGAAAGAATATATATATATATAATAAATAAAAGAAACAAGAAAAGATTATACTATTATGCCAATAACTTTGGAAGCCAAGAACTTTTGAAAGGCATGTATAAGTAAACAAAAATATGGTGATAAATAATAAATAAATATAAAGAAAATAATTTGGAATAAAAACTTTAAGTACACATTTGGTCATAGATTCCAAACACCTGTAGTTTTACTAAGTAATGGAGTTTGTGTCGGCACGAACTCAATAAATGTTACTTTTTTTATCCTATTTTATGTGAGATAGTTTAACTTGACTCGGAATTTAAAAAAAAGACTTTTAAAACTGGTGATTTAAAATGAATGACAATAATTTATGTGGTTATAAATAATTTCATTAAGGGTAAAATAAATATTTTAAAGTTAAATTGTTACAGAATATAAAAATGTGTCATTCTTTTTGAAACTAACTAAAAAGGAAAGTAAGTCATATAAATTGGGACATGAGTATTATTTTGTTCTCAATTTATGTGATATAAATGAAATTTCGAAAGCTTATTTTTTTTTTTATGATATGTAAATATTCTAAGTTATTAATTATTGTGATTTATAGTACTTTTAATGTATTTTTTTAGATAATATATGTTACTCCTTTTTATCTCAATTTATGTGGCATCGATAGAATTTCAACCGTCAAACAAATTTCTATAGCTTTTACATATTTTTAGTAATAAATATTATGATTTATAATACTTTTTACGTCATTTTCAAATAAAATATGTTACTCTATCTATCTCAATTATGTGATATTGATAGAATTTCTAAATTCAATCAAATTGCACAATAATTAAATCCAAGTGGCGTACAAGCAGAGTTTTATTGTCATAGTAATAATTAATTATGGAAAAATCCTTCTGACCAGAAAATTTGGTCAGAATGGTATTTTACCTTTTTAAATATTTTTATCTTTTTAACTTTAATATCTTTTAATTAAAAAATAAAAAAAGGATCAATTTATTTTAAAATAAAAAAAATATTATAATTTTTTAAAATTTCTGGCCAAATTCTCGGATCATTTAATATTACCCATTAATTATAAGTTAACTAACATTAAAAAGCAAAGAAGGGGCTATGAAGTGACTCTGTCTTATTCAAAGAGGTTACTACGCGTGTCTTACAAAAACATGTGGAGAAGCATAAATTGACAAAAGTAGCCTCAGATTGAATATCAATTCCAAACAACTGACATGTTAACGGAGAGGTGGTAGCTTAAAACATTGATTTTCAAATAAAATAAAATATTGTTCGATTTTTAGTTTGAATAATTATTATGACCAAACAAATCGTTAAATAAGAGTTAAATTACATAAACTATAATGAGGTGATAAGTATGATAAACTTTTATATTTAGCTAGAAATCTCAAATTTGAGTCCATACTACACATAAACCAACAAAAAATTACTCACATGAAAAGATGATTCCATGGAATATTCCACCTCTATTAGGAATATATAAAAATCCTTTGATATTCAATTTCAACCATAAAGTTCCCATAATTAAAGAAAGACTCCACTAATTTGGACTCTTGTTGATTTTTAGTTAGAACTTTCCACTCTGTTCTTCACATCTTTCTTCTATAAAAAAGCTCAAGCAAAATCCCAAATTCTCTGCAACTTTTCTTCAAATCACTTCTCTTTTTCTTCTTCTATCTCGTGACCCATTAATCTTCTCTTTTTTCTCTACTTCTTCTGGATTTTTCCTTCACGGGAATCTTGAAATTACCTATAAATAATTATTCACTCTGTTTTTACTTTTCAGAAATTTTTGAAAAAAATTGTGAATGTTTTAAGTTAATGCTGAAAATTGTTTGATACCCAGTTTTCTCCGTGATAAAGGGTGGAAGAATCCGTGATTTTTTTTCCTTTTTCAACTTTACTTAGAAAAGTCTAGAAGAAAGAGTGGTAAAAAGAGTGCTTTTATTTTCGAAGATGAGTCGGAAAATTGAAAAAATGGCTTCAATTGATGCCCAGTTGAGGCTATTGGCACCGGCGAAAGTGTCGGAGGATGATAAGCTTGTGGAGTATGATGCTTTGTTGCTTGACAGATTTCTTGATATTCTGCAGGATTTGCATGGAGAGGATATTCGAGAAACGGTACTTTTAGTTTGTTTTTAAGTTTTTTTCGTGTTTTTTTAACTTCTGGTAAACCCTTTTGTTGTGTTTCTTCATGATTTGTGGTTTTGAATGCAGTATGGTAATTGTACATTTTTCTTAGTTTTGTTGGTACTTGGTTTAATTTCGTGTTTATTAACTTCTGTTGAACCCCTTTGCTGTGTTTTTTTTGATAATTTGTGGTTTGAATGCAGTGGTGATTATACATTTTGCTTAGTTTTGTTGGTACTTGGTTTAATTTCGTGTTTATCAGCTTCTGTTCAGCTCCTTTACTGCAACTATTTTGATGTTTATGTGGTGTGAGTAGAAAAGAGTGGTTCTTTATTCATTGTTTATGGTTTGAATGCCTTGGACTAGTTTCCATTATACCAAGTTTTGTCAGTTCGTAATAATCTTTATTGTTGAACTCTCTTTTTTTCGCGTTCTTTTGTTGTGTTTATGCGGTGTGTGGGGAAAAGGCTGGTACTTTATTAATATTGCGGTATGGATGCTCTAGGTTAATTTCCATTATGCTTGATTTTGTTAGTTCTTGACTAGTTTATACTAACAAATTAAACCTTTTTTTGGGTGAATGGGGTGGGTGGGTTCTTTAAGACTGGTAGTGTGTTCATAATTTGTGGTTTCAATCACCAGGCAATTCTCATAATGTGTTATTTTTGTTAGTCCTTAGTCTGTTTAGAGCATATATAAAGCTTTGAGTTGAGTGTAATAACCAATAAAAAGGAGGGAATGGATTGTTGAGGGTGATGGAGCTTCTTTTAATTTGACTAAGACATATAGTTATGCCATTTTGAATTAGTTCAGTGATGGTGAGATTCTCCTGACTGATTAAGAAGAAGTCTCTATTAGCCTTTGAATCAGGGACAACATTCTTTTTAAATATGTGCAAAGTAACTTCCCTATCTTATGAAAAGAAGAAACAAATTATTTCTGTTCACCTTGTTCCTTATTTATTTATGATCTGGTTTGGCCCCATCTGTTCTTGGTCCCTGGGGCCTGAGTAGTACTCACATCTCCTGTAATGTCTTCCTCTATCAAAGAATGTTTATCTGGGATGTCAAAGTTTTACTTACGATTGTTGCATGCTGTTTCTATCTTTGCGAGGGCATGGTAAATTGTAGGTCCTGTGGTCTTAATGATTACAAAATATTAGCGATTTCTGGTAAAAGTGGAAGGAACTTACTGTGGTGCTACATTGTGTTAGGTTCAAGAGTGTTATGAACTATCTGCTGAATATGAAGGGAAGCATGACCCACATAAGTTGGAAGAGCTTGGGAGTATGCTTACCAGTTTGGATGCTGGGGATTCCATTGTAGTCACCAAAGCCTTTTCTAACATGCTTAACTTGGGTAACCTTGCTGAAGAGGTTCAGATAGCTTACAGACGAAGAAGTAAGCTAAAAAAGCGTGATTTTTCGGATGAAGCTTCTGCACTAACTGAATCAGACATTGAAGAGACTCTTAAGAAGCTCGTCGGACAGCTAAACAAATCACCCCAAGAAGTTTTTGATGCTTTGAAGAACCAGACCGTGGATTTGGTGCTAACAGCACATCCTACTCAGTCTGTTCGTAGGTCTTTGCTTCAAAAGCATGCAAGGTAAGTTACGATTGCTGAAGTTAACAGAAAATGTGTGCTGAAATAACAGCATATCCTATTCAATCTGTTCGTGGGGCTGTGCTGGCAAAAGCTCCATACTTTTTGTAGGTTACCTAAATATAAGTCTATTTCTGAAGGGATAAAAAGAAGATGAAAGGAAAGGAGAGTACTTTTTGTTCGGTTTATCGATGTTTCCATCTAGAGAGCAGCTCTTTTTTTTCTTTCCAATTACTTATTCTTAACTGGACAAGATAAGTTCTCATTTCCCACTTGCTGTCCAGGATTCGTGATTGTATGACGCAGTTGTACGCCAAAGATATTACTCCTGATGATAAGCAGGAGCTAGACGAGGCTCTACAAAGAGAGGTATGAAGTTCATAGTGCTGGTTTTTCTTGTCATCATCTTCTCTTTCTATCATGCCAATTCCCCCCCATTTCAGCAAGGATGTAATTTAATGTTTTAAAAAAGGCTTAAATTTTATTTGGTATACGAAGTTAGTGTACAGAAATGTTGTTTAGTGAACTTGTGCTAAGCTAAAGTGGATGTGAGGAAACACCTTCAAGACCGGTGCTTTAGTAAATTTCTGCTGGTTGTAGAGTATTCTCTTATTGTGTTTTCACTCCCCTGGTGCATAAATGTTGATATTGGAGCATCTCTCTTTCCTTCTTCATGTTAGGCAAAGATGATATATAGAGCTGATAACAAAACTCGGATAGGAAGATCATTAGTACATGGTGAGAAATATAGGTTCAATTGTTAAAGAAGCTAGACCTTTTAGGAACCATATCTTAGCTTTTAAATGGGAATAAAGAGATTCACCTCCATAGAGGTGTTTAAGCTGCTTTACTTTTGTGCATTTAAAAGTTTGTAATAGTATTAAGAAGAGTTGGCAGGTATTTAGTTTTTAAAAAATGAATAAATAAGGAGAGAATGTTCTAGAGTCCGCTAACAGGTGTCAGAACTATTTGATTTCTATATATTTACTACTCACTTCTTGCCCTTTAACGTGATTTTGGGTATTAAGCATTGCCAGAATATCTCATTAGTCCTCAATCCTCTGCATAAAGAATATTAACAACTATAAATTCCTGTGACTCTTCTCTTTGGCTGCATACAGATACAAGCGGCCTTTCGTACAGATGAAATCAGGAGGACTCCACCAACTCCACAAGATGAGATGAGGGCGGGGATGAGTTACTTCCATGAGACAATATGGAAGGGGGTGCCGAAATTCCTACGCCGTGTTGACACTGCTTTGAAGAATATTGGAATAAATGAACGTGTTCCCTACAATGCCCCTCTCATTCAGTTCTCTTCTTGGATGGGTGGTGATCGAGATGGTATGACCTTTGTTTACAAGTAGCATTGTCTTTCCTTTTTTTTTTCTCACTCATTGAAAGTCAGATTAAGCACATATTAGAAGGAACTAACACTGATACAAGCGGAACTTATGGTTGGTTTAAGATTCTTTAGTTTATTGAAATTCTCAAAGGTCAATGAGTTCGGTACATCCTTATATAAATCCATGGATCCAACTTTGAGGGACAAAAAGATGATGTTTGTTTAGTTGAAGTGTTCTCAACTCATTCACAATTTCGTAGTATCTGAAACATCATAGCTAGATGGTAAAATGGTACTTTTAAAGCTTTACAATATGCATTAGGTTAGAGCAGTAGAAGCATCTTGCTTCTGATTCTCGAGTGACATAAGAAAATATTCTCCTTGAAGCTCAATGTAATTGCATGCCAAGTTTGAATGTTTTTGTGAAGGCACCAACAAATTTTGATGTGCATGCAGGCAACCCTAGAGTAACCCCGGAAGTGACAAGAGATGTGTGCTTATTGGCTAGAATGATGGCTGCAAATCTGTATTTCTCTCAGATTGAGGATCTTATGTTTGAGGTGACAAATTGGTTACTGGATGTTGTTGCCTGCAATTTGCCTCCTATCCCGTACTAAATTTTTTTGTCTTGCCCATTTTATTTTGCTTATGCCAGCTTTCAATGTGGCGATGCAATGATGAGCTCCGTGTGCGTGCAGAAGAACTTCATAGGACTTCCAAAAGAGATGCAAAGCACTACATTGGTATTTACCTCCGTTCTCTGTTCTGCTACCAGACTTGTTTTCTGAAACTGTATTGGTTTGGAGCTCACATATCATTCTCTTCCGCCTTGCCTTTCTCTTTTTATGATTATTGATGCTAATATTCTAGAGTCTCTCTCCCTCCTACCCTTCAACTACTAACTGTTCTTCTTGCTTTATCTACTAATACAGAATTTTGGAAGAAAATTCCACCGAATGAGCCCTACCGTGTTCTTCTTGCTGATGTGAGAGATAGGTTATATAATACACAGGAACGCGCTCGTCAGTTACTAGCCAATGGGTTCTCTGATGTTCCTGAGGAGTCGACATTCACAAATCTTGAACAGGTGTCCTTCAGAAACTCTTTTTATTTCTGCTCACCTCTTCAATAATACAGAACTTGTTAGCTTGATTCCAAATTTACCCATGCTGAATAGATATCTTTTTCATTTCCAATGTGTGTCAATGATATTTCATCTAGGATTCTATATGTGATTTTTAGTTATTTTTATTTGAAAGTGGATTAGGATGTCTAAGTAGCAAACTGATAGTCTGTTGACTAAATGTTGAAAGACATAAGAAAATAGTTTATGTAAGATAATAAGGAAACGAACTCAAGCGAGCTTTTGGAATTCTTGTTTGACAATATTCATCTTGCTTTAACAAAGTTATAACATACTACAACACCAAATTTGTGAGCCAAGTTCTACAGGTTATTTTAGGATTTTATTTATCACCCAAATTAGCATGGTTCTCATTTCTCAAATGTTATTTCATGGCATTCAGATCTCTGCTAATATGCATGCCAATTTCTGTATGATTTGAATATGTGAAAAAGTTGGTTGTCTTTATCCTGCAGTTTCTGGAACCTCTGGAGCTGTGCTATAGATCTCTATGCGCTTGTGGTGACAGACCAATTGCAGATGGAAGCCTTCTTGATTTTCTAAGGCAAGTGTCCACCTTTGGTCTGTCGCTTGTGAGACTTGATATTCGGCAAGAGTCAGATAGACACACTGATGTTCTAGATGTTATAACAAGGCACGTGGGTGTTGGCTCCTATAAAGAATGGTCTGAAGAGAAGAGACAGGAATGGCTCTTATCTGAACTAAGTGGCAAGCGTCCACTTTTTGGACCTGATCTCCCTAAAACTGATGAAGTCGCTGATGTTTTGGATACCTTTCATGTCATCGCTGAACTTCCCGCCGATAGTTTTGGTGCTTATATAATTTCGATGGCCACGGCACCCTCTGATGTGCTTGCCGTTGAGCTTTTGCAGCGTGAATGTCATGTAAAAAGTCCATTGAGGGTTGTTCCGTTGTTTGAAAAGCTTGCTGATCTCGAATCTGCACCTGCTGCTGTTGCTCGGTTGTTCTCCATAGATTGGTACAGAAACCGTATCAATGGGAAACAAGAAGTTATGATTGGGTATTCTGATTCGGGTAAGGATGCTGGCCGACTATCTGCAGCTTGGCAATTGTACAAGGCTCAAGAGGAACTTGTAAAGGTGGCAAAAGAATTTGGAGTAAAGCTAACAATGTTCCATGGCCGAGGTGGGACTGTTGGAAGGGGAGGGGGTCCCACCCACCTTGCTATTTTATCACAACCCCCCGACACAATTCATGGCTCACTTCGTGTGACTGTTCAAGGTGAAGTTATTGAACAGTCATTTGGGGAGGAACACCTGTGCTTTAGAACTCTTCAGCGTTTCACAGCAGCTACACTTGAGCATGGAATGAACCCCCCTGTGGCTCCAAAGCCAGAGTGGCGTGCCCTATTGGATGAGATGTCTGTTATTGCTACAAAAGAGTATCGGTCTTTTGTGTTCCAGGATCCACGATTTGTTGAATACTTCCGCCTTGTAAGTATATTCAAGTTACTTCATAAGTTGATTTGAACTGCTTTTAAATGACTCTTAATCATAATTTAAAAAGAGGTATAAGAAAAAAAAAAACATTCAGAAACCAACATATTCAAAGAATTGAAGGGGACATGAACAATAGTTTTAAATTAGGTGAACACAGTCGTTCTAATAATTAGTCAAAATAGGCATGAATGGCAATTGCATTTCAGACATTGCCAACTTATTTGCCTTCAGCCCGATGCCTATGAAAATGAACTTTCTTTTTCTGTTTGTCAAAAATGCAGGCAACCCCAGAATTAGAATATGGTCGCATGAACATTGGAAGTCGCCCGGCCAAAAGGAAGCCAAGTGGTGGGATTGAATCTCTTCGAGCTATTCCATGGATCTTTGCATGGACTCAGACGAGGTTCCATCTCCCAGTCTGGCTTGGCTTTGGGGCTGCATTCAAGCACGTTATTGAGAAGGATATAAGAAATCTGCAAATGCTCAAGGATATGTACAACGGATGGCCTTTCTTTAGAGTGACACTTGACTTACTTGAAATGGTCTTCGCTAAGGGAGACCCTGGTATTGCTGCATTGTATGATAAGCTTCTAGTGTCTGAAGATCTGTGGCCGCTTGGAGAGCGATTAAGATCCAAATACGAAGAAACAAAGGGGTTTCTCCTTCAGGTACAAAAATTAATACTATTATTTTACCTCATCACCACAAAGCTCACATTTTATGGAACGTATCTTTTAATCGTGCTGCTTGTCATAGGTTGCCGGGCACAAGGATCTTTTGGAAGGAGATCCATACTTGAGGCAAAGGCTCAAACTTCGTGATTCTTACATTACGACCCTCAATGTAAGCCAAGCATACACATTGAAACGAATTCGCGACCCCAACTACAATGTGAAGGTCAGGCCCCATCTAGACAAGGAGATCATGGAATCAAGCAAACCAGCTGCTGAATTAGTGAAGCTGAATCCTACGAGTGAGTATGCGCCTGGCTTGGAAGACACTCTTATCTTGACCATGAAAGGTATTGCTGCTGGTATGCAGAACACAGGTTAAGGCTAAGGCTAAGGCTGTATGTATAATAAGTGATATTGTCTTTTAATTTATATGAATCCTGTTTCTGTTGAAGAATAATAATGATGAGATGTTTCTGAAGAATTTGAGTGTGTGATTTCTGATTAATACGTTCTGAATATGATGCATGGAGTGTAAGAAAGTAGGAAAAAATTTGGAAAAAGCCGTTGTTGCTTGCTGCTTGCAGGCTCGAAAATCTCTCTTTCGCCTCTCCTCCCTGTCTCAATTTTGATTGATTAGCTTCTTCCTTCGCGCAAGCTAAGGTCTAACGACCCCCTTGTTGTGTTGCATTTTGTGATCTTCCGCTTCAGTCTGCGTTTTTCGGATAGCCGGGACCTGATGTTGATTTCCGATTTAAATGTCAGCTCCAGGTTTGGGGCGGTCCATCTGATTAGTTCAGCTATCACTGTTGGAAACCCCAGCGGTTGTTCGGCTGCATAATCATCGGTGTCTTAACTTAAAGATCGCGATGAGTCGATGTATGATTTGATGTTGAATTTCAACAACTTACCAAGTGAAATTCTCAACCAAACACCTGCTAATATAACATTACTAGGTAAATTGTTCGTGCTTTGCACGGGATTGAATTATTTTATTAAGCTTACATATGATCAATCGGTAGTATTTGCATTTTCGATACATACACTACATTGTCAAGAACATTTTATCTTAAAGGCAAAGCGTTTCTCTGAAATTTTAAAGTGCTATATTTTTTTAATTTTCGTTTTTGTTATACAAAAATTACGAATCATAGAAAGATTTTAAGTATAAGAAAGAAGTCTAAGAAAATCTTCATGGAAATAGTGTATCAGAAGTAATGAAATTTTCTAAATTCCAAGAAGTTATAAAGAACAACATCAGACGTTATAGAAGAGACCAAAAAGCCTCGAACAACAGCACTCTCAAGTAATGTGGAATATCACGTCCATACAAGAACATAATTAACTAAATCCAAATGGAGGACCTTCAGATCCTCTCCTATGAACCTCCATCAATCTATTTTTTATTATAGTATGTCATATCATGTATATGTTAAAAATGACCCTAAAATTGTTAGTATCATAAATATTTTTCCTCATTGTCTCAGAATAGTCATTACTATTGCTTAGATTTCATATCACCAGCCCCAACTTATTTGGAATTGAACCATAGTTATTGTTATGGTTATAGTATGCAGTTATAAAAAAATTAATGCAATTATCAACCAACCAGTAGGTGTTATCTGAATGAAACTGTTCATAACTGGATATTGTAAACCAAAATTTTGACACATAACATATTAAAGTCTCACAACATAAATTTGTGAGCACTTGAACTCACAAATATCCAAAAATAATAATAAAGACGACTTTACTTTCCTAACAATCAAGAAGAAAAAGGCATGTTGCTTAACATATTTTTCAAAAAGATAGTCGGTCGGACTGTATCCAAGTTTACAGTTTACAAATTTATTAAAAGAGTTCAAAAAAAGTCACTAAAATAGCAAAAAGAAATTGCAATAGATAGATGAATCACTATGACTTACAGTAAAAAGATTAAGCTTCATGAAATAGGAGGAAGAAAACTTTGAGGAATAAAACACACTTCATAAGAAGCTTAATTAATGTATTTGAATTCGACTCCTCTATAGCGAAAAAAACCTACAAATAATAGTGGCAGAAATAAAAGTTTTGTTTACTAAAAAATCAAATGTAATGAATTCAACCATTTCAGCAACGTTATGAGTTGTGGACTGAGAGTTGTAATAGTAGTAATGTCGCATTGCAATTAGAATCAATTTTCTTTGTTTATATGAAGAAACCTATAGAAAGGGACAAAAGAGAAGATCAATTTTCAATCATCCTTGCTGAAATTTTTAACAAAGTTAAAAAAAAAAAAAAGTCACTAAATAGCAAAAAAATATTGCTATAGTTACATGAATCACTATGATTTATAGTAAAGTTTAAGCTTCATGAAATAGGAGGAAGAAAACTCTGAGGAATGAAACAAACTTCATAAGCAACTTAATTAATGTATTTGAATTCGACTGCCTATAGCCGGAAAAAATCTACAAATAATAGTGGTAGGAAATCCCTCTATTTATAGACAACAAAGGGTAGTGTGAACAAATGCTTATTGTGCCTTATCGAAAAGATTTCAACTCTTTGAAAAAGTCACAACTCTTTGGAAAAGTTACAACCCTTCGAAAAGGTCACAACCTTTCATAAAAGTCGCATTTTTTCATAAAAATTGCAACTTCATAAAAGTCACAACTTTTCATAAAAACCACAACTTTTCATGAAAGGAGAAGGCTAGTTTTGAAAATAAATAAATAAAAATGAAATTCTGGTTTGTGATAGCACCACGTAGGTGGGCCTAGGATTCTCTTTCATATATATATATATATATGATATGATGTTAGTGATACATTTAAAGTTATAATTCTTGCATTATAATTTGGGGAAATTGTATATAATAGCAAATTATTAATTCAAATTAAATGTTATAACCCAGTTTGATTTAATTGTACCCCGTAGCAAACTGTTACTATTTCGCCTCTCCCTGGTGAATCTCGCTCGCCACTCTAGGCAGTCTCTCCCTCGCCTCTCTCGCTTTTATATAAACACAAATGTATAAAATGTGTTTGTGTTTGTATAAAGCAAGAGAAAATTGTATATATACATATATTTTCGTTCCCCTCTCTCCCCTCTCCCAGATCTCGCTCGCCACTCTCACTCGCCTCTCTCACTTCATACAAACACAAATATATACATTGCGTTTGTGTTTGTATAAAACGAGAGAAAATTGTATATACAAATACAGATACATATATTTTCGTCCTATACACTTATGATTATACAAATACAGATCTTCCCCTGCCTAGTTTTCTTTTGTCTTTCTCTCTTTTCTCGCTTTATACAAACACAGATTATACAATTAATTCTTTTGTATATGTATACCGAAACAGACTATACAATTGCTTCTTTTGTATATATGTATAGCGAAATATACATATTAATAGTCATAGCAAACATAAAATTTGTTATGAAGCGCAATTATGTAAACTTAGCTATAACATACAATATGATTTTTGTGATTGCTATATGTGAAAGTTGCTCTTATATTTTTTGTGCAACTTTGTGAGCAAAACAAACTTTAAAAGGTTGCTGGACTAAGTAGTAAAAGCCCGCAAATCTAATACTAAAGTTGTTTGTTTATAAATATACTAAATAACTTGTCCGCTTTGTGCGGTAATTCATGATCCTCATTAAAATTATGAATGATCATTTTTCAATATCTGAATATTAAAATTTTGGTATTGTCACATATATTAAGAACTTGAAAGATTGTACAATTCGTGTACACCCATCATTTTTTAAGGCATATTTTGGCATTTTATGAGCCAATTTTTAGGAATTATGTGACTTTCTTGATTTTTCGTATATATTAGCTTATGGATTTGGCATCTTGAGGCACCCCAAAATTTTTTCTAAAAAAAACTTTATGAAAACCTCCGTAATGAATAGAGATATATTTTTATTGATTTGTCGCAAAGTCATTAATCTTAATATTATTATTCCACCCTCTAGCAAGAATTATCTCAATAAAAACATTTTCTTATATCTTGTTTTGCAAGAATAACAAATGTTTAATTATACATTCGATGTGGGACGTATAAAATTATTTGAGAACTCCTGACAATCGTTCATTAACTCAAAGAATATACATGATTTTTTTGGGAAAACGATTCACAAGTCCTTCAACATGATAAGAAACTTGAGATGATCGATGAAGTTGAGAGCAGGATCTAGTATATAGAAGAATTTACACGAGTAAATCGCTGATTTGTTCAAATTGAGAGATAAACCAGTATAGATATTGTAGCTCATCTTTCGAATCCAACGTCTCTGTCTCTGCAACAAGAATTATTGAGTGTGAGAGGAAGGCATGCACACTAAACTTTGACGCAAAAAAGAAGGGCAGCCCGATGCACTAAGCTCCCCGCACATCCGAAGAAGGGACGGACCCCGAGGGTCTATAATCTGTTGCACGCAACCTTACCCTGCATTTTTGCAAGAGGTTGTTTCCACGGCTTGAACCTGTGACCTCTTGGTCACATGACAACAACTTTACTAGTTACCTCAAGGCACGATTTTCATTATTCTCTGTGACTAAACAAGTTCTATACTAAGATGGAACATGAAAAATTTGAAAAACTTTTATTCAAGCTAAGACTCATGGTAATTTGAAACAAAATAGAAGATGTAGATGGTTGCGTTGAGTCGAAGCATACCTACTATTTTCATGAGAGGTTGATAGAAATCATAAAAACTAGAGCTAAGCTTGTGATTTATTTCCAATAATTGATACACCTTCCTCGATTGCTTGGACAAAAGTTGCAATCTTGTAAGTGAAAAATCCGACTAGCATGGGTATCAACTCGAGGTGCATGAATCCATACTCTGGGACTAGGATCCTGGAAATAAATCAATTTGTAAGATCAGATGCTTAGGCAACTCTTCATAATGCAAAAGCATTAATACTTGCTCTACAACAACGAAAGAGAAGTCATTAAGGTATTTTTTGGATGCAAGTGTAGTGGGAAAAGGGGAATGCGGAAAAAAGTTAAACTAGACTGGATTTTTTGGTTTGTACAAGCAGGAAAATGGCGAGAAAATAGATTAAGAGAGGAAGTTGAAGCCCCATAAAATATCCCAAACTTCCTTGACCGTTCAGAATGCAGATAAACTTTATGCTACCAATAGTAGTTTTCAGAAAATAAACAAGAGGTTCTAACAAGTTTGCATTTGAATCAAGAAAAGTTTCATTTAACAGTTAATCTCGACACATTTTTGGTCAATGTGGTAATAGTGGTAGATCATACCCATTCCACCGGTTAAAAATCATGACCAAAGCAACAGGAACCAATAACCTTGGCTGCCCAACAGCTCCCCTGCAAGTAAAAGTTCCTGGTAAGCTTATCAATCAGAGACCAAAACAGTCCGTTTTAGGGATATAGCTACTTTTCTTAGTCTCAAACAACAACGTCATTTATCATGCAAGCATTTGATTTCTATTACGAATGTGGGTTAATGACTTCCAATCCTGGAATGATGAAACTGACAATTCGCAAAGAACTACTATTTGAGTGACCTTGTACAACTCCAGTTCAAGAATGACAATATCGATTTAAATGTGATAAAGTGGTAATAGGATGCTCCATAAACATTTTTCCAAAATGATGGAAAAATAGTAGCACATGCAAAATGCATAAGAAAATTGGGCTTCCTATTTTCAATTGCATCAATCGCCTCCATTAAGACGCGTACATGAACACAAAGAAACAAATGATGTTTGGGTTTGAGATAATGCAAGAATGGCATAGAGGGAGCCATTTTCTAAAGATAAACAATCAAAAGTGTACTTGATAAGTGCTCTGGGTCCATCTGACAGCATAGAATCCACACTGTTTCCAAGCATACGCATGTACATCAAAGAACCAATCAATCCTGCAGTGTAACTGCAAGAATGAAAAATACAACAGTTCATTAACACCACAATTTCTGCATGAGTGCAACATTGCCAGATTTTAAAAAACTAAAGATTCCTTACATTAAGTATATCTAAGCAAAGAGAAGCTAAAAACGTCCAGGCCCAATAAAGGACATTAAAAGAATTCTAGCAGCTTAAGATATTTCAGTCAAAGAAAATTCCATACATTTCATCAGTTATCACAATTGTCATTTTCAGAAGAAATAAGCAAATTAAGACTCTCTTCGTCTAGAAATTTTTCAAACTGACAACTTGAGGGACCAATATACTAATTGGAGGAGC
Source organism: Solanum acaule (assembly GCA_036250505.1). Classification (NCBI taxonomy): domain Eukaryota; kingdom Viridiplantae; phylum Streptophyta; class Magnoliopsida; order Solanales; family Solanaceae; genus Solanum; species Solanum acaule. Next base: position 9,183 of record JAJOOR010005023.1, on the reverse strand, counting down.
GATTTGTAATAAATAGGGGCCATGTCCCACTACAATAATAGTAAATCAAACACGAGTAATTCTAAAGAAGACACGTAAAGCAATTAAAGCATAGAGCCATATAGGAAGTCCTATTTTGGATTACCTTATTGCTATTTCAGGAGAATAAGAGATATAAGCAGAAATCACACCAACACCACCAATCCCAACTGTGAGAAGCTGCAATTTATTCTTTAACTGGAAAGAAAAGAAAAAAGAATAATCAAAACGGTGAACTGAAAAGTCAACATATCTCAACAAAGAATGATTTATGCGGAATAAAAGCAAACAAGTACCTTAAGATACTGTTCCCTTGACTGAGCAGCCATAACCTTTGGATCCCCTTGAGGGCGTTTTATTTCCCTGAACATAACATCCTGTATGATAAAAAATTCAGAATTACAACTTAGAGAAGCATATTTCTCTATCTTTTTAGTTAGAAGCAAGGTGAGCTAAGATGTATTATAAACCAAGTTTCAACCAATGAACTAATTGCAAGTTCTGATGACATACACTGCCCCCAGTTGCAGCCTTGGCAGCTTTTCCCCACTTCTCCTGCTCCCGTCGTGTTGGTGCTGGCCGCCATTTTTGAGATGCAGTAAAAGGAGCCTGAAAATCAGTTTAGTTATCGACAATGATAGTAGAAAAGGCTAATGTTTAAAGATGCTGAAGGCAAGTGTTTTAAAGCCACTACATACTTGAGTATTTTCGACTTCTGGTTCTAGAACAGGTTGTGAAGGGGCTGTTAGCTCCTTGGTCAAGTCAACTTCCAAACTATTCTCCATATGCCATTAAATATTAGAAGAAAACAGAATTTCTAAATCTCTATAAAGAAAAGAAGAAAAAGATCACACCTGTCAAGATTCATGACTCTGTTTAAGCTAAGAAATCCTGATATCTCTTCCTGTTAAGATATCAAGTCACAAGAATATTGGCAACCATTGAAAAAAAAGGGTACTCCTTAAGCAACATGCATATATTATGACCAACATATAATGCAACAGGCTAACAGCAACTTCTTATGTTATTCATACAACAGTACCACACAGATAGAACACACTCCCATGAAATTTATGTGACTGAGCTCTTGCTAAATTTGGAAATAATTTAACTAAAACTTGTTGTTCTACTCTTATTAGATGCTTTTATAGCCTCATAAATGTTACTGTATGACATAGTTATGATCACATTGTTTCAAAACTCTAATAGTCACATAAAAGTTATGACATATTTAACACCACAAGTTTCAAAAGTGTTCATTCCTTTGTTTAACTCCGTTCCCATTCAAATAAGTTCATTAAAATGAGCACTTTTGAAACTTGTTAATTGCCAAACCATTAAAATGACCAAGATGGTTAAGTGCCCATCATGAAAACCACGATATGCACCAATAAAGAGAATCCTATCAATTAAAGAAAGATTTCATCACAAAACATATTCCCTCCGTCCACTTTAACTTGTCCATTATACTAAAAATAGGTGTTCACTTTTACTTGTCAACTTCGGAAAATCAAGAGATAATTTATCACTTAGTTCCTAATTAACCCTTATTATAAACTATAGTCAATTACCCAATGCATTTCCCAAGACTTAAGGGATGAGCCAAGTCAATTTACCCGAGGCATTTCCCAAACCTTGAGGGGTCGTTTGGTTTGGAAAAAGTTATCCTTAATAATTATTCCGGGACCTCCAAGTATATAAGATAACTTATCCCATCACCACTATGGTATAAATGGTGGAATAAATAATCCAAGTACTACTAAAACCTCCAACCAAATACAGGACAAAATAATCCGGCATTTTATCCCAGAATTGTTATACCTTATACCTTGCACCAAATGACTCCTAAGGGGGAGCAAAGTCAATAGTGAACAAGTAAACATGGAGCATTAACTGAACTCAGAACAACACAACAGGGAATAGAACCAAAAATTCAAAAGTTGCCTGAACAATTGGTAAACGTAATCTTCCACAGCAGTTCAAATTCTAGAAAAGATAAAATATTTTGTGAAGAAAGTATGTCATAAGTTAGGACTAGAACAGCTCAAAAGATGAATGCATAGTAAGGGTCAATTAGGCCAAAGATTATACCTTTACAGCAGCAGCAGGGGCATTTTCTTGAGGAACCTGAATATACTTCTTCATGCGACCCATAAATTCCCTATTCCATATAAAATCATCAGAGGTGAGAGGATCCACATCCTCACCCCAATACTTCCTGAGCTTAGTAGTGGTAGTGGGTGGGTCAGCAGCCACCCCACTAGACAATTTCAGAGGTTTCTGCTTGGATTGTGTTGGAATTGACAATGGGGTTGGATTATTTGAAGAATCTTGAGATATGGGTGTGGCTGTAGAGGTAACTGAGAGGTAGCAGTAGTTTAGAACTCCCATTTTTGTTCAATTTGGAGTGATGGGTTTGTGTTTCTTGATCTTACAGACAAGGAAAAACAAATATCTTAGTGCCAATTGGTAGTAAACGATAAGGGTGGACCCTGGTTGATGATAACATTGCTTCCTTTTTATTGTTTGGCCATGAAAAAGTTTGGTTTGATTGGATATTTCTGAAGAAGTTTTTGTAAAATGTACTCGGTTCGGATACTAGGTATAGAAAAATTCCTCCTAGAGAGCGATTTTCTCCAAATGAGCCCAACATACACGAATTTGGAATAGTCGAGCTCTAATTTAGGTACAGAACACTGGGTGTGAAACCAAAAAAAGACAAGTTTATTTTGTAAATTACACTTTATTTTCAGGGCATAAGAGAAATAGAGATTTAATTTGTTAGATTTACAAAAGAGCAATAATTAGCTAATGATTTATGGATAGAATTTAGACACGATTGTAAAATGATTTATCTTTCATTCACCCAAATTCGTTTACACTTTCTTTTACAAAACTAACATTAATACTTGCCTTTGACTCCAAGATAATCAAACTACAACACATAACTTGGAACTGTGGGAATAATATATTTGACATCTGACATAGCGTCAATAACAATCATTCATTCTCTCCATTGGGATTCATCAAAATCAACTAGTTTTATGTCGAACTCAAAAGCCAAAGCTAGCGGAAGTTGGAGGTGTTGCACAAGATGATAAGGGAGGAGGTGAGTAGACTGATTCTTCCAGCGACTCGGTTATGACCTACCATTCATACGATGATTTTATCCTCCCCGAGCTTGGAATCTCCATAATGCATATTCTAAGGGGCGACAAGAATCTCCATAATGCATATTCTAAGGAGCGACAACATATATACGTGTGTGAATTAGATGGCAAAAATGGTAAGAACGTACCAACAAGACTCAATAGTACTACATCATCCACCACATTCCATGCACCAAGTGAGCACAAAAAATATGAAGTTGTAAATATTAGTTGATGTTAAAAAGAAAATAATCATATTGAAATATTCTTTTGTTACTGTTAGAAGTTAATGTAACATACGCATTTGACACCGAAGTACATGATGAGCAAGGTAAATTATTTTCCTTTTTGTATGATTTGTAGCTTAAAACAAAAATATTTACTAGGGATTTGTGTAACAATTAAATTTATGAAAGGGAAGAATCAAGTCCCCCAATGGATAGAAGAAATTTTACCGGATATGTCTTTTAATATGTTCAGACTTTCAAATCGAATTTTGACCTAACCGTAGATCCACAAAGGGTGTGATGCATATACACCCGTTGACTGTAGATATATTTCATTGTGTATACACAAAAGATGATTTGGTACACGAGTTCAAAAACGATTGTCTTTAGCCTTGTGCACGTGAAAAATGAGGTTCAAGACCATCAAACCATATAGACTATAGTAAATTGTACGTATTTTACTTGTTTAATTTATAACTATCTAGATACATTAAATTTTAGATGTGTCTAACAATGTTTTGTGACAAAGCAATACCTATATCACACAACACCGTTTTGACTAACATGCATCCCTCTTCGTTGGTGCCCCATCTTCTTCAAATCTTAGATTCGTCTCACCCATACTAACATATGTATATAATCAAATAATCAATGTAATAGCAAAAACTAAAGATTCATGAGAAATCCAGCAATGATGACAACAATAGGGTTTACCCTATGATCTTATAAACTACAAAATACAAACTATATATAAACAAAATCCAAGCCTGAATTCAACAATAACAACATATTCAGTGAAATTTCATAAAGTAGGTCTGGAGAAGGTAGAGTGTATGCAGTCTCGCCCAAAGGTGGAGAAGTTGTTTTCAAGAAACTCTCGGCTTAATTAAGCTGAATCAAAGCAATAATAAAACGGAAAAAAAAAGATAGTGGAGAGAGAACATGACAACTAATAGCAAAACAGTGCGAATCATTCTATCAATTTCATTCTTTTTTATGTCCACATTTTGCCAGATCTAGAGAGATACTACAAGTCCTCCGTCCCAGACTCCATCGCCGCGGCCATCTGGTTCACCGGTACTACCAAAGAACCGTAACAACATCAAACCTGAATCACTATTGATTCAATCACAATTTACAATCTCTTTTGAACAAACCCATTTCCCATCAATCCAATCTTGATGAACTCTCAAATCACTTATAAAATACCCACATTCATCTCCACTAGATTCAAAATACACAAAATACTTGCTCCCAATTTTACCAGTAATTCTTCCAACCCACCATCCATCATTACCAAACGCATCAACTTGATCATTCAAATTAAATCTACTCACCGGAATCTCCGGCGGAACTGGCCGGAGTTCTGAGTGGGTAACAAACTCCGTCAGGGGACCAGATTGATCATCTTTCAATAAGGTTTTATACTGCACGATGTAATCTTTCTTGAGTGGTTGACACACAACAATTGCCTCATAATAAGAACCCAGAAATCCATCTTCTTTGCTTCCAACTTCAACAAGATCGCCTCTGCTAAACCCCATCTTCAAAGAATGATAAGAAGAAGAAAACAAGTAAAGATATTATTGTTGCGTGATTGTAGGGAGATTGGTTTTAAAAGTTTTTGAATTTTATTTATTTATTGATGATTTGGGCATTTAAGTAGAATAATACTATGGAAAAGAGTCATATTTGGTCTTGTATTATGAGAAAAGAGTTATATTTGTCCTTCGTTATACTTTCTTTTTTGATATATTTACCCCTGTCATCCAACTTCTAATTTACTTCCAAACAGATTGATTACTGTGTAGTAAGCTCTTGCCTGCTTCAATGGAGTTTTTGAGCGGAAAGAAGAGAAAAATTGTTCAATAAAATCTCGGGTCTTCCTTCTCATTTCATTAAAGTGGGCTGGACACTTGCATTTTGTTGGGCTCGGAAATTAAGAGGAAAAATGGACTGAGAGGGAAAAAAAACTACCTATAGACAAACATTCCTACCGTATTTACTAAGTCTTCCTATAATTTGAAATAATTACATATTATATCACTAATTAATGATTTCATATTAGATTTCAAGTTAGATGTGCCTAGATACATGTATTTTTACTATCAAATACACTAAAATAGGGAGAGATGCAAGCGAAATTTTAAGATACATGTAAATCACACTAGATTTGAGATACAAGGAGAGAGGCAAGCAAGAGAGAAAGGAGAGTGATGAGAGAGAGAAGAGTGGCAAGCGAGAAAGGAAAGAGGTAACCAAGAGAGCCAGAATGCGAATTCACTTAAATGCAGTATATATATAGAACAAATGCAACATTAGCAGAGCCGTAGCCCATAGAGGAGAATAATGTAAGTGAAGGGAAGCAAACACAAATACTCCCAAATTTAAGGGTTAATAATGTCCTATAAAGGAGAGTGTATCTTTTAGGTCCTTGCAATTTTTTTAGAAAAAATTATGACTTCTACAAAATCTTCATTTTTACACGAGATTTGAAAAGACCATTTTCTTCTTTTCATTTTATAAGCTGCCAAGAAATCTTAATTTTCAGCCCAATATCTTGATGTCCTCTTACAATTTGAATCGAAGTAGATGACCTTTAATAGATCTCTTTAAAAAAAAAAAAAAGACATAAAACTAAAAAAAAAATTGTAAAGAGCCAAAAAATCATTTCTCTGCACAATTTCTATATGATCAACAGCAGTAACAACAATATGATTTAAAGGGTGTAAGGTATGCTTTTGAAACTATAGCTACAAAATCAAATCACTTCTATTTTAGTGGTTGAGCTGGTCCTGGTCTTGCATTGGTTTCAGATTCCTGTGATAAACAACAAAAGGAAGAAAAAAAATTAAGTCAAGAAAACAGTATCTTTATTGAAGTTGTATATGTATAACAGTATCTATAGATTATAACTGAAGAACAGGGGGGGAAATCAAGAAAGTTAAGTTTAAGAAGAGAGAAAATCATATTGCTGAAATTTAATTTGGCAGCAACTCGCGTCATGAACAGCATCTGGGATCAGTTTCATTTGGTTTTCACCTGTAAAATTAAAAAGCAAAATTTACTTCAAATGGAAATGGTTGCATATTTCATTTTCATTAAAAAAAATTGTCATTAATAGTTAGTTACCTTTCAATCAATATTCCAGATAACATCCTGTGGTACTGTTAGGGAGTCAATATACCTAAAACAATAGAAGTTTGGACTTGCTTTTCTTATTAAGAACCAATATCTGTTTTACCTTTCTTTTGTTAAGAGCACTACTTAGCTGAGCGATAAGGTATGAGTAGCATATGCTTGGTCACTTTCATCTCCTTAAAGAAGATTATTTCAATGCAAAAATTGCAGCAAAAGAACTTGCAGAAATATATTTATCATAACCAAACGCCAAGAAAGATATCCTTTTATGGACAAAGATGGCAGTAGTGAATATAGGGATGTTTTCCCTCTTATCTGTGCTAGCTCTCCCAAATAGATAGAGATGGATCAGACACATTCAAGAAAAAAAAAATGTTTGACGGAGAATTGAAGAAACAGCTAACCTGGAAAATTGGAAGAAACAATCTTGAGAAGATTAAGCCAGATTTGACCAAACACTGAAGTAGCTGACTTGAAAATTGTACGTACAATTAAAGATGAACAAATGAAGAAGAAAACGTTTGGAAATTGACAGAACAAACAAACAGGAAAGAGTAAGAAAGCTCTTCCCTGTTTGGAGCAAAAATGTTCTGGGTGCAGGCATGAAAGGTAAAATCAGTGGAATAAAAACTTCGTGGTGGCTAATGGAGTGAGCAACTGAAATAAGCAAAGAAAAATGTCAAAAGGAAATACCAATATTACCCTTGGTTGTAAATCAAGTTACTTATTATATGTCGTCTACAAGTAGAACCAAACAAAAATCATCTTTTAATACTGTCCCTCTCCTCCGACAAGTTAAAACCACACACATCACCGACATCAGAATAAGCAGCACAGGCTCACATGCCTCAACAGAAGTGTTAAGCCAGTGCAAACCAAAGTTCACTTGGCAGCAGAATCATTGCTGAACAAGCGGTTGTGCCAACATCTAGGAGCTCGTTGATGGAATGTCGCTTGTTCAACAATGGTCGTCTGTCAAGGGAACTATAGTTTAGCTTATGGTAGATCAAATGATCACTCTTTCAGAATTTTGCAAGGAAAAAGATAAATCAGTTGGTTATTAATTATATATGTAGATTTTGTCTAAAGAGGACAACGTTACCAGTAAAATAAGCAGTAATATGAAGCGATGAAACGCTGACAGATATAGGAAGTGACCAAGGACAGTTCTCAAAGCCATTCGGTTTGCGTGGAGTCCAGGCTGTGATCCGAGGGCGTAAGAAGAAGTATACTGAACTCTAATGGTTGATAAATAGTATGATTGTATTGTAGTATTAGAAGACAAGATAGTCGTTGAGGTGTTTACTTACCAAGTAATAAAGCTGCTAGGAAGCACTGGGTGTGCAGCTAACTAACAGGAAAGAAAACCAACAGCTAAAATCTAAAATCTGATGAAGATGTGCCTTTTGTGGTACCACTACTGGAAAGTTGGAGCAGAAATATGCTTGTAGGATTAGTCAGTGGTTGAGCATATCGATATCAGTGGGGTCCTTACCTATAGCAGAAAGAAGCACATACAACATGCAATCCTCATATCTACATATGGAATAGAGATTTAACGGAAGACTAAACAAAGTGATAAGAGAAGGCCTCAAAGTGAAGACGTTAATAGAAAATATAGGCAAAAAGAAACGAACAAAGCGTAAGTAAAGTTATCGAAGGCTGGAAGAGGCACCATTGATCGGTAGAGATGCCAATTTTCAGAATATTACAAAAGAGCATGAGCTCAAGTGAGAATATTACAGAAAGGCAGGAACTCACACTACTAATTAACAATTTACAAATTAGTTAGATTGCCCAAAGCTGAAGAGAAAAAATGACAAATAAACATGGCCAAGAAGTATATCCAAATCTGCACAACCTAACAACATCATCACATGAACAGAGGGCTAAGATCAACATAATTTTTGATGAACAGGTAATGCTGTTGGTGTTCTACAAATATTCCATTCCCTTCGGAAAAAATGCAGTCCTCAGAATTAACAATAAAACAATGTCCATGAAGTACATGGCTACCTACGAGAACGTAATGCAGAAATTATGTAGCTGCATAATATCTATCAAAGATCAGATAAAAAAGGAATATGGGTTAATTCTCATTTCTCAGCATATCCATTAGTTCTCACACTATAGAGTCATTGACCTTATCAGAACATGACATTCTATTTACTAAAATTCATCATCACTGTCGTAAAAGTAGAGTTGCAAATTTATTGGTTTCTGGAGGTGCTTAGAGTCTAAAGGAGTCCCGATGATTTATATTAGGGCGATGAAGGACATGTACGGTGGAGCCAAGACTCGGGTTAGAATAGTTGGAGGAGACTCAGAACATTTCCCAGTTGAGATGGGGCTGCACCAGGGATCAGTCCTAAGCCCTTTCCTATTTGCTTTGGTGATGGATGAGTTGACGCGGTCTATTCAGGAGAAGGTCCCATGGTGTATGTTATTTGCAGATGACATAGTACTGATTGATGAGACGCGGGACAGAGTTAATGCGCGGTTGGAGGTGTGGAGACAAACGCTGGAGTCCAAAGGGTTCAGGTTGAGTAGGACCAAAACAGAATATTTGGGGTGCAAATTCAGTGATGTGTTGGATGAGACAGATGTGGAAGTGAGACTTGCCGCACAAACCATTCCTGAGAAGGAAA
>JAJOOR010005022.1:0-18484 GCA_036250505.1 Solanum acaule | reverse complement strand
AGATTTTATTGAATAAATTTGAAGGCTTTATTCAAGTCTTTTTTATACAACTATTGTCTTGCATTTTAATTTTAATATATACATACATATTTACATATGTACTAAACTAACTTTAAAATACTTAATTTAAAAATTGAAATTTGACATTTGAAATTTCAAGTTTAAATTACTTTAAAATATTTAAAATACAAATTTGAACTTCTCAAATTTGAAATTTGAAAACTTAAGCATTTTTTATTAGCTAAAAATGTTATTGAAAACCAAATAAACTAAAAATGTTATTCAATAACATATAATTTCAATACAAATAAACATATAAAAAAAAAATCCCACGTCCCGTCCCGCCAAACCCCGTCCCATCCCGTATATATAGTGGGACGGGATGGGACGTATTTTTGTCCCGCCAATCCCGGTCCCGGCCGAATCCCGGCCTAGGCGTCCCCCGTCCCCTTGCCAGCCCTAGTCCCACGTGTGGCCCCCCCTCTCTTCCTTTTACAGTTGTATCAACTTGTTCCTTTGATGCAAAATCCCTAAATTGCTGGGATTGTACTTTTCCATAGGCTTTACTACTGACTTTACCACAACCTTTACCACCTTCAGACTGTTGTGTAAAGGCATGTACTGGGTATTTATGTGCTCTATCTTCTCCGATGACTCTATTTTCAGTTTGCAAAGATTCCGGTTGTAACTCTACTTTGACTTGGCACTCAACCCATATCGGAAGTGGAATATTACTCCATTTCTGGAGATTGAAACTTCTTTGGGAATGTTTCTTCCATCATTTGCAACTAAAATTCTTGCCCACTTCATATGATTTCTTAGTTCTGTTTCCTCCTCTGTGGCCACCCAACCTCCGCATAAGTTTCCGATTTCTTGAAATACTCTCCCCGACCAGAGATGAAGGGGGATTCCAACAACTCTGATCCATGTTTCCATCTTCAGAGTATTATTGGGGAGACAACCCACCATCGAATTCCACCATTCTAGATTGAATCTGTGATTCTTCCAGTTCCACTGCCCTTGAAGGGTTTGTTCTGCCATGTTTATGTTAGGGAACTCGAACAGAAACATACCTCCATATATTTCATAGATGTTAACTCCAAATGCCTTTTTCCAGAGTGTTGACGACCATCTTCACATCTCAGGCAAAGTTGGCTTTTCCTTCATCTGTCCTTCCAGATGACCTACTAGGCATCTTTCTAGAAGCCCATTCTCTTGGTCTTCAGCATGTGTGAGGACTTCAATAATGCTAGCATTGTTCGTAATCTCTGCCTCCTTTATAGTCTCTGATTGCCATTTACTATCCTTAACTACTTTTGCATAAGGGTAGTTGGCTTTGGTTATTCTAGGAGGTCCTGGCACTTCCATTCTTTTAGAGCATTTAATGAACCTTTCAATTTTAAATGCTATATCGTGCCATCCCGCATTCAAGGCTAATTCTGGGATGACCAGTATGGACCTACCCCCATTATTGATGGAAATGATACTTATAAATCTTCCATGTTCATTATGTTTCCTAGTACAGAAATGCTTTGCCTCTCTTTCTGCAGTTTTCCATCTTCTGATGGTTTTCTTCTGATCGCTGGAAGCTTCTCTGAGAGTGAAGCAGATCCATACCATGGTTTTGCTGCTCATGGAAGATCTCCTCATCATCTTTCTACTCCTCTCAACCCATTCGAACCACACAGAGCTGCCAGTGCTCCATTTAGTGATGTCGAATGACTTAAAACCAGCATTGAAATAAATCCTATTGTCACCCATTGCAAAGTCTGAAAGAAGGATCTGAATCTCGGAAAACTATCACGTAAGGTAATAGTTAAGAAAGGTAATGAAAGGAAAGGAATGGAAATGAAGGTTCCGGCGAGAGAGTGCCGGAAAGAGAGACCCTCCCCCCCTAGGAAGTAGGGGAGAGTTACCTCGGGACAGGTGTCTGGGAGCATTTTGATTCTATTTTGGTTTCCGTCCAATCAGCCTTTAATATCTCTCTTTATCAGTAAGAACTTGATCAGAAAGTTTTTGGAGACAATAATTCTGCTCAGTAGGAGTATCAATCAGCTGCCACTCAAGCATACAATATCCTTCCAGTCTCCGTCAACAAATTGAAATGATGGATATTGATTATAGAAGCAACTCATTTACCTGGTCCCACGCAGAAGCTTATCCACGTTATACCAAGCGGTGTCACGTAACACCACTTCCTCCTAAATTTTTAATAAATAGGTAGATAAATAATACACAAAACGTAAAGTATATATAAGGAATGATGACCCTGGTTGCCATAAAAGCTTCTAGTTCTATTAGTCAAGTGCCTGAATGCCCTTCTTGAGGACTTGAGTTCTATCCTCTGCTGCATCAATTTTTTTTGGCAAATTTTGGAGCCTTTTTTGTTTGCAAGTATGGAGATTGTAAAGGATTGAACTCCTGACCTCCTCGGAAATAAAAATTTCAATTAAACCAGTAAACCAAAGCCCGTCCCAACAAACTTAAGGGAAAATATATGGTATTATATTTTAATTAGTTTATTTGTTTTCTTCTTTAACTATGGAGACTGCTAGCAAAATATTGTGTGCACCACTGGGTCCATTACTCCATTATAAGTTATTTCTTCCTCAAGACAAACATCTAACGTGTCATTGAGGATGAGATAGCTGTGAAACAGCATGCGCTAGAACTTAGAAGAATCACTCAAAAGGCTAGGCACCAAAGAAGGATCAGATAAGAAAAAGTAACATGTTAATACCTTCCATCCAGGCGCCTGTATGTAACACCAATAACATCTAGGGTCCACTCCAGGATATCAAGCATTGATGTCCACTGGCTAAAAATAAGCACTCGATGACCAGAAAGCTTTAATGAAGGGAGAAGTTTGGCTAATTCCTGCACATGGAGCACTTGAACTATTTTGAGCAAATACAGTAGAACTTAAAATGACTACAAGAAATCAGAAGGTCTGTGAATTTAACCTGACATTTAGCTGAAATCATAACATGTTCATCTGACAGCACTCCCTTATTATTATCGCCATAATAAAGTAAAAGCTGCAAATAATAGAAAAATACAAATCCAAGTGATCATCCAGAATAACTAAGGAATAAAGAGCTCAATAATTGTAAAGCCCCGCACTTTCGGGCTAAGGTTTGAACCGTTCAACGTATTTAATTTGACCCAGGAAATTTGCTTGAGCCTAGGTGTAAAGGTCAAGGTTCAAGTGTATCACATGTTTAAGAACACGAGCTTTAAAAGTTTTAATTTCTTTCATAAACTTCGTGTTGAGCCAAACTATGACAAACAAATTGGAATGGGGGAGTGTGGAAGAAGCCATGATTAACCTAATGCATGCAAGCAGATACGTTTGTAAGAAGAAAAATGAGTGAAATAAAAGAAAGTATACCTTGTGGATGGAGAAATCATTATAGCTCTTCAGCTCTTCAATTACTCTGTCCACTGTACATTCAAAACCAAAGACACCTTTGGGATGCATAACTCTAGCAATTCGAACAACATCATCATCTGTATAAATACGCCTCACAAGCAGAGGATGGTTTGCAATCTGAAGAAACCATAGCATCATTGGTCAAAAATCAGGAGTTTTGACAATAATAATTCAGGTGGATCAAGAAGCTTCAGCACCTTGCGGAATTCAAGAAAATAATTGGAAATTTGTCGTCTCGAAAAGACACCAGCAGCATTATTCAAACTAACAGGTTGCTTTGAAACACGAGCTAGAGATGCAGCACGGTAGCTTTCAATCGCTTCTTTATATGCATCTTCTTGTTGTTTCTCCATGCCAACATAACGAACCTGCAGCAGAAAGTTCTTTACTCTCATATACTGAATCGAACATGTAAAAGTTGTAGTGATTACAGGCAAACCCATGAATAGCGAAGTCTAAACATGAATAGACCAAAGATGGAAAAGCTACCATAAAGGAAAAAAGAAAAAAAGGAATGAACAAAATACATACCATCTGTATTTTTGGTACCAGTTGTTTCATCACATCCGATTTTAATCTTCTCAAAATGAAAGGTCCAAGAATGGACTTTATTCGAGCAATTAACTCTTTATCTTCTGCATTCAATAGTTTTTTCAAGTCAACATCTCCTGTTTCAAATAGATCAGGCATCATAAACTCCAAAATTGACCAAAGTTCCTGCAATAGAAAACCACTAACTGAACAACACATAATCAAACATAAAGATAAGCACTAATTGTGAAAACAGCGGCCAAAGCAGCAGATATGGCACAAAAGAAACATTACAAATAAAATAGCAAAGAAAAGATATTTTTTTAAATATACATATATATATATATATGTATATATGCCAAAGGTACTTGTACTTACTGAGAAATGTACAGCAAACACATGAAATTTTACTTACTGCCATGCAATAAAAATACTTAGTTGTACTTACTGAGAAGCCATGCAATAGAAATACTTAATCGTACTTACTGAGAAGCCATGCAATAAAAATACTCACTTGTACTGCTGAGAAGCCATGCAACAAAAATATCAGGCTACCCAACAATCGAAATTAAAAGTTGTTTGAGAAGCCAAATAATCTGAGTTTCAACTATGTGGTTGATAAAAACTTCAAAACCCTAAATTTAGAATGACTTATCCTACTATCCACAAAAAAAGAGAATAGAGAATGAGCACTCATCACCAATAGAATCTACTCAGGAAATCAAGTGTAATAGAGCTAAAATGTCTCGTCGGACTTAAATATTGGCAGTTTTTTCATCACATCCAAACAAGGCAAAATGAGAAAAGATGGGGAAAAATATATATAATTGTTAAGATACAAGTATGACTAAGTAACGCCACTAACTAGAATTTCTAACTTATTGCTTTTGGCTTATAAGTCATAAGCCAAAAGTCAATCCAAACAGGCTCTAACTCACATTAAAGAACGTCCCTAACAAACATTAATTCTGACATATGATAACATACATATAAGTACAAATGCATTATAAACGACAAATCCTTTAGCAGTTTAAAACGAAAGAGTTGACGGCTATCATACATGCAAATCATTTTGTAGTGGTGTGCCAGTGAGCATTAATCGCTGGTTGGCATTACGTGCAACAGACATTAAGTTTTTCCACCTATAGCTGCCTTTATCCTTTAAAGCATGAGCCTCATCCATTAGCACACAGCTCCAACGCCAGCGCTTCAGAATTTTGCGGTCATCTTTTTGCTGTGCACTGCAAGATTGAGACACAGGTCTAAGCCTCAATGACAAAGATATGTACATACTAGCTATGCTTCATTTGAAACAACAACAAACCCAGTGTAAGCCCACAAGTGGGGTCAGGGGAGGATAGGATGTACGCAGAACTTACCCTTACCTTTGTGGGGTAGAGAGGTTGTTTCAACTAGACCCTCGGCTCATAAAAAGAAAAGAAAAAAAAAGCTCTCAAAGCAGAGCTAGGCTTGATTAAAAAATGAACGTTTAAAGACTTCTTTTCAACAAATATGAAAGTTTAAAGATTTTTTCTATATTAAGAAATCGTTTTCAAGTTTGAACCACTTGGAAAGCAAATTCCGTCTTCTTAAGTAAAGATCATAATCAAACATATACTAGAAAATAAGAAATCAAAATAGATTGAATGGAAAACTTTTAAATAGATTAACACCCCACTTAAGACTAAAGTGCAAGTATATACAGGGAATCCAAAAAGTGAGCTCATACACTAAGACTAGATACCAGAGCTCATGTTAGCACGGGCCCAACATATGTTAATAAATTTATTTCTATCCAATTATAAGAATCTTTCAACATATTTTATGACGCTTTTTATAAAGTAACATGTGAAAAGATAGAAGTTTTGACAGCAAGGGTTCAACAACTTAAGATACAGTGTATCTTTTTTTGTTTCAGATTTATGTGACCTTGCTTCTTTTTTGAAAGAAATATGTTACTAGTCACTTTTTTAACTGCTAAACAAACCTTAACTAACATTTCAAAACTAATTGAACTTTAATTACTTTTTAAAATCTGAAAACATCATTTAAACTATCATACACCCCTAGATTAAAACGTGAAAATCTTAAAAACATCACATATATGCACAACTTGAAAAACAGAGCCTCCAGAAATGTTCTTAGAGTTAGTATTAACATGGTTCATACTCCAAAAGATATTTATAAAGTTTGAAATATGCAGTTCAAACTCTAGGTGTTATTAGAAATCATAATGTCTCATATATATGGTAAATATATGTCCATTGTGTCATATAACATGGACATAGATGTAGTATAAAATACTCTTTCTATCCTTATTTTGCTTGAAATATAATAATCATGTATGTACTATAAAATCATTTTGGCAATTTTGATGCTTCATAATTAACTTAATACATAGAAAAATGCCTTTTTGACAACGTAATACTTATCTTAGTTTCTTTTTAGAAATTAAAGATCATGCATAATTTATTTCATCAATTGTAAGTATATTTAACTAATTTGACCACAAAATTGCAGTTAGTGGCGTTACTTAGTCATACTTGTATCTTAAGATATTACTCCTTATTTATCACAAAATTTGATCAATTGTAACTTTTAAAAAATGAAGCTTGATAATAAAATATTGATTTCAAACTAAAAAAGTAATTTTGAAGAAAAAGGATCCTTTACCAATATCTCTCTATCTATTTAACATTAACACCAACTACAGAGACACGTCGAAGCTATTATTGTAGGATATACTACAAAAAAACCAATGAGAGAGACAAGAAAAAGCTGCAACTGTCACATAAAAGCTTAAAAGGGATCCCACTTTTTTGATGAGTCATTCAAAAAGCCTGCAAATGAAGCGCATAGTGTAGAAATCCAAGTGAGGACCCACATTTTCAGCAAAGTCACTTATGCACTTTATTGTCCAAGAAAGAGAAAGTACACACAAGACAACTGAATACAACATCTTTAAACCAAAAAAATTCGGAAATACCAAAATCGCCAATGCATCAGCAAGTAGGCATGTCACCTGCTTCTAGACTCTTATATTTAGTAGTAAAATACAATGAAACTGTCATCTTTAGCCTTAAGATAATTTGACATGCAACAACATCATTCTTCTGTTGCCTTAATTTTCAACAAAAAAAAAAATCTCCCAGAAATGGCAAAGACTTGCTTTTCCCATTGCCTCAATCTTCACCTTCAAACAGTGAAATTCAAAATTGAGAGGTTCTACAATGGAAAGAACAGCAGTAGAGTATCTTCAGGAATAGGACACTGAGATTTGATTTTCAGCAAACAAAACAGAGGCTCTTAACAATGGATTTGCCTCCACTGATAAAAATTGAGATGCATAGACCATTAATCCAACTAGCCTTTGCAAGTTGACCAGCTTGGGAATATAAAATCTAATCTTCAGTCACTGATGTTTTTTTTTTTCCTTCTCAAAAAAATAATAATTCTGGGGCTACTTGAATGCATTTCTTCTAGCAGTTCTTTCAGAGGCATATAGCAAAGGTTTCATGCTGAAGGAAAAATATGAAATCTAAAACACCTTACAGTGATAAATGACTAGAAAATACCATAACCACAGACAATTGGATGGTACATTCCACTTCAATGCAAACTGAAGGTCATAAAATGATGTGCAAACCTGTGTCGTTCAAAAAGCGAGTAGCACACTAGGATAACGTTAAATGGAGGTGGCTGTCCAGTCCTAGCAAGAAAACTCAAGTCTTTTGAGTAAGCTGATCGTGCAGAACCATGATATTGGATCACAGTAAATGCCGGACACCACTTTTTTAGCTCTCTTTCCCAGTTCTCCAAAACAGAGGCAGGACAAACAATTAAATGAGGACCAGGATCATCTTCCAAATGCTTCAGCAATGTTAAGTATGTGATTGCCTAATAATGAAGAATAAATCCATCATTACCTATCACTTAAAGTCAAAATAAAAGAAATAATCTGCATCAATCAGAGAAATAAAAAGCTAGAACTGTGCATACCTGAATGGTCTTACCAAGACCCATTTCATCAGCCAGTATAGCTGCACAAACCAGCCCCAAAAAGTTTAAAGTTGAAGTACACGACCCCACAACAGGGATGCATGTATGTACATTTGCCAAGCTATAATTTGATTATTGGTAGCATATCTTGGTCAGAAACATTAGGCTTTATGTCTATATGTACAGGCAAACAAAATGCTGGTCATGACTATTAGCTATACGCTAGAAACATGTTCATGAAAAATATAAAGGATATTTAGGTGATATGAATTTCCCTTGTAAACCAGCATAGGAAACGAGTAGTTTTCCTGTAAACCTTTGGGAAGTACTTTTAATGCATATAAAACAGATCAGACTCAGTATAAAAAACATGGAGTAGCAACAGTCTTGTTATTTTGTATGAATAACTTAAAACTGAATGGAATAATGTACTTTAAGCTTTAACTTATTACTTAGATATTGAGGAACACTTACGATCTCGATCCATCAACCAATTATGCAGAGATTATAAAACAGGGATCACTTGTGTGATGACTAATACTGAGAATAGGAATAGGAACAAGAACATATATATATATAACTATTAGAATAGGAATAGGAACAAGAACATATATATAACTATTAGAATAGGAATAGGAACAAGAATATATATATATAATTCCACTTAGAATAGAAATAGTATATAGAATCCTACTTGGAAAAGGATTGTATATAGTGTCCTAGTTGGAAAAGGAGTCTAATGTAGTGTCTATAAAAAGGGTCTCAATGTAATAATGTAGATATACAATACAATAATATTCTTCTCCAATGCTTTCTCACATGGTATCAAAGCTTCTACGATCCTGATAAAGAATTGAAAGTACTTCCATAGCCGACGAGCAGTTATAACTCATATAGCCGTCCGTCTGGCCAATGATTATGTTAGCAAAAGTTGAAGCAATACTATATACATGAAAAATAATCATGCTGAGAAGGACTAATTTGAGAAGCATCCAAGACAAAGAAAGTAGCACAATGCTTCTTTCTAATGGCTTCTAAGATCTGATTTGTTTAAAACTGTGCAATATTTCTAATGACTACTTTTTTATATCCGATGTGCATAGCACCATGCATCTTTCAACTGACTACTTTCTCATATCCAATTTGCGCAGCACCATGCATCTATCCGGTGACTACTTTCTCAATCTAATTTGTGTAACATCGTGCATCTTTTTTATGATTACTTTGTCATATCTAATTTGTATAGCACCGTGCATCTTTTCTAGTGGACTTTCTCTATCTAATTTGTGTAGCACAATCCATCTTTCCGGACAAGTTTTTCATATTTTAGTTGCATAGCACCGTGTATCTTTCTATGACTCCTCAAATTTGATTTGCATAGTTCCGTGCATCTTTTCGATGACTCCGCAAATATGACTTACGTAGTTCCAATTTTTATCAATGTTGTGCGAAATCCAACACCACCTCAAGGTCCAACAGCCTTCGGCGACCAAAAGAAATGTCGCCGATCGCAAATCCCTCACACGCGGCAAATCTAGGGTTCTATCAATCGTGTCAATACATGAACCTGTCCAGTCAATTTTCTAACAAATTTCTTGTTCAATATCGACTAATCTCTTGATTTTGAGACGATCTATATATTTTATACCAGATTTCGAGCACTTTCCCGTGACTGTTGCATTGTTTCTGGCAAATGATTTGCCAACAGAGTTCTCTCCGTTTCAAATTTACTTGTGCCATTAAATAGGTAAACTCAAATATTTGGGTTGAATCACAGTGATACTTTCTATCCTATGATTCAACTAACATATGTCCGCCTTTTTCTATTTATGGTTGTCGTTCTCCATTGGCCTTTAAATCAGTTAAGCATTAGAATGTTTTTCTCAAAGATGATCTCGATGAATGAGTCTATATGGAGCCACCACCTGATTTTGTTGCTCAAGGGGAGTTTAGTAGTCTTGTATGTTGATTGCACAAGTCACTTTATGGTCTAAAATAGTCTTCTCAAGCTTGGTTTGGAAGTATGTCGATTGTGCTGATCACTCTGGTCAGAATTAGTCTTCTCAAGCTTGGTTTCAAAAATTTAGCATAATAATTTAGGAGTTTGGCAGGACTCATAGTGGAACTAGGACTCATAGTGGAACTGATCATTTTGGGTCTAATCAACATTTTGCATCAAATCCCGCATTTCATGAGAGGACTAAGCACATTGAGATTAACTATCACTTTGTTAGAGAAAAGATACTCTCAAGAGATACTATTACAAAATTTGTGAAGACCAGTGAGTGATCATCTTGCAGATGTCTTCACCAAGTGCTTCACCGGTCTTCGTATTAATTACATCTATAACAAGGTAGATACATATGACTTATATGCACCAGCTTGAGGGAGAGTGTTAGAATAAGAATAGGAACAAGAATAGTATATAGAATCACACTTAGAATAAGAATAGGAATAGAAATAGTATATAAAATTCTAGTTGAAAAAAGATTGTAATGTAGTGTCCTAGTTGGAAAAGGAGACTAATGTAGTATTTATAAATAGGGACTTAATGTAATAATGTAGATACACAATTCAATAATATTCTTTTCCAATACTTTCGTACATTAACTATTAGTCTTGGACTAAACATATATATTTGTATTTTGTTCTCTTTTTGCGCCTTTTCAATTAAATCACAGGCTTTATTTGTGCTTTGCGCTTAAATCACAATGGATCTTAGAGCTTGTTTGCGCTTTACTTTTGATAACATTGTCTCTTACCACTATACCAAAGCTCTGAGCTTGCCAATGAACCACTGTCGTCCCATTCTTCCATGAGTTGGAGTGCATCCATCTTATTCACTGAACTAGCTTTTTTGATGATGATACTTATTCACTGAACTAGCTAAAAGCTATCACTTCAAGTAGAGGGTTGAATATAATGCCTACATTAAGAGTTTTTTGCCTTCAAAAAACACTCTTATTCATGAATTGCTATTACACTTCTTACTCTATGTTTTATTCTACATATTTTAACATGTGTTAAAATATAACATGTACATGCATTCGAAACAATGAATTTTATACAACCAACAAAATATTGCATTAGCTATGTGAAGTTTAATACATCAATCGAACACTACATTAGTTATTAATGGACCAACCAAATATTGTACTCCCTCCATTATATGAGGCAATTTGACTAGGCACCGAATTCAAAAAGTGAAGAAAAAAAAAAGACTTTTAAAATTTGTGATCTAAAATAAGTAATAGATGTTTGTGTGACTAAAAATCATTTCATTACGAATAACACAGACATTTAAAGTTAAATTATTACTAAATAGAAAA
This sequence comes from Solanum acaule, assembly GCA_036250505.1. Lineage (NCBI taxonomy): Eukaryota > Viridiplantae > Streptophyta > Magnoliopsida > Solanales > Solanaceae > Solanum > Solanum acaule. Next base: position 7,192 of record JAJOOR010005022.1, on the reverse strand, counting down.
ATGAGTCATTCTTTTTGAGATATAAAGGAAAGTGTGTCATAAAAATTATGACAAGTGTATTACTTATGTGGAATTTTATCTAGAATTATTTTTGTTTTTGCAGCCAATCAAACAACCCCTTTGTAAATATCAAGCTGGAAGGAAATTTGATCTAGATAATGGTACATCGTCTAAAGATTAAAAAAAAAAGACATGTAGCATCTTAGCTTTATCACTTTGTACAACCAATTCCAAGACACTAAAAGAATGAAGTATTTGAACCTTTCTTCAATACTTCATACCATCCTCTATTAGCAGGTCAATTGAACTTAGAAGCAACAACCAAAACTTCAGTTGATTTTCTCTTTTTTTCCTACAAGGTAGGTGGCAGGCCCCATGGGAGAAAGGGGGGAGAGACAATTTTTTGATATATAAATATATATATATATGAGACAAGTATGATGTCAATACAGTTACTAAACTTGTGGTTAAAAATATCAGAGTTATTCTGGTTTATTTTCAATTAACATAGACACCATTATCACCCCTACGTCATTGATGCTTATCATAATTAATCTTGGACTAAACATATATATAAGTTTTTTTTCTCCCATTGCGCCTTTTTTCATTAAAACTCACGCTTAATTTGCAGATGTGGCTTAAATCCCCAACGGATCTTAGAGTTTGTTTGTGCTTTGCTTTTGATAACATTGTCTCTTACCACTAGACCAAAGCTCTGAGCTTGCCAATGGACCACTGCCATACCATTCTTGCATGAATTGAAGCGCACCTATCTTACCCACTAAACTAGCTAAAAGCTATCACTTCAGGTAGAGGGTTGCACAAATTGCCTACTTTAATGTCATCTTTGCCTTTAAATATTATCATTCATGTATTGCTAATACACTTCCAACTCTATATTTTATCCCACATAATGTAACATGTGTTCAGATATAACTAGTTCAGGCATTAGATACACTGAGTTTAATACAACCAACAAAATATTGCATTAGCTATGTGAAGTTTAATACCGTCAAACAAACACTACATTCGTTATTCTAGAATAACCAAATAATGAATTACTTATGTGGAATATTATCTAGAATTATTTTGTTTTTGTGGCCAATTAAACAATCCCTTTGTAAATACAAGTTGGAAGGAAATTTGATCTCAGTAATGGTACATTATCTAAAGATAATAAAAAGACATCTAGCATCTCAATTTAATCACTTTGTACGACTAATTCCAAGACACTAAAAGAATGAAGTACTTGAACCTTTCTTCACTACTTCATACCATCCTCTATTAGCCAGGTTAATTGAACTTAGAAGAAATGACCAAAAATTCAGTGGATTTTTCTCTTTTTCCCCTGAGGTAGGTGGTATGCCCCATGGGGGAAAGGGGGAAGAGGCACTTTTCAGATATATATACTAGACAAGTATGATGTCCATACAGTTACTAAACTTGTGGTTGATAATATCAGAGTTACTCTTGTTTATTTCCAATCAACATAGACATCAATATCACCCCCAAAATTTGAGGTTCCCAAGCTTTAAGAATAAAATGGGAACTGTTAAAGACTATCAATGATTACCTCAATTAAACAGATTATATGTATTTTGAATTTTGATGATAAGAATATTCGTTCAATGACAGGAAAATGTTAACTGAGGTTGCAAGCTAATTGTGTTATTATCAATTATTCAAGGAACTCAGACAAACATTTGGCAATAACCTGTCATCAAAAAACACAGTGACCTACGCTAGGTAGAAAAACTCTTAAAAGTTTAACTTCAGTAGCACCTAAAAACTTGACTGAGAAATCATCATGCACTCACACAACAGTTCCACGCTACAAATATACCAAATAAAAAAATTACAATTAAGAAGTACCTCCCCCAATTTTCTTTCTATACAACAAAAGGAGGAAATTGACTCCAACGAGCTGGTAAGGTTTTAGTATTGGCTTAAAATCCGAATCTTCTTCTCCACATGCCAGGTCTATATCATCCTTGAAAGAAAAAGGTTCCAATGAGAGACAAAAATACAGCATTTTACAATAGTAAAACGCAAAACTAGAAGTGTTATGCCCTAGTTCAAATATCATACCTGAGTGACAATTCTTAGTGACGAAGCCTCCTCCACTTCAACAAAGGAATCACATTTTGCAGCTGCAGTACCAAAAAGCTCTCTCTTAAGCTCCATAGATATTTTCCCACACTTTTGCAATGCCTTTCCTACAACATCCTCCTCCTCCTTTTCACTCTCCTGGTTGTGGGAAAGCTCAAACTCCTCCTCCTCCTCCTCTTCATTTGAGTTAAATCCTTCCTCTTCATCATCCACCACAAATCTTCGGCGGGCACGGCTGTTGGTCTGGTTGATAGTGGATTCAATTTCAGCATCATCGTCCTCCAAATTCTCAGAGGCATTTCCAAGTCCGATTTCTTCAGAGGAACTATCTAAAACTTGGATGAAATTGGAGGATTTTGAGGTATTTTGATTGGTGCTGTTGGAGTATGCGAAGGACTCGATAGGAGGAGGTGGAGCAGAAGGCTTGTGTTTGAGGACGCGAGAAGGATTGAAGGAATTGTCTTCCGGCCATTCATCGTCGGAAATCTCGTAATAGTCGCGCTTCATGACAACAAAAACCCTAGAGGCTGGAGTTGGAACTTGGAGGAGGGAATTTTGAAAATTCACTCATCAAAACTTAATTGAATTTTAGGGGAATGAAATCGATAGCTCTTTTCCACTTCCCCACGCATACTTCTGACACTCTATTTCACCAACGAAAAGGTGAAAATTATTTACGAAACCTCCCCTCTTCTTTCAATAATATACACATTTTCTCCTAACAGCTTAGCACATTAGAATCATAAATCATAAGATTACTGTTTGAAAAGTCATCAGGTAATTGAAATTGGTGTTGTTACTATATAGTAATTATCAGCCGAGTAATTATACATAATTCCGCTGACCTGTTTGTTTGCCACAATGTAATTACAAATGTATTGTTTGATTGCACAAGTTGTAATCATAATTCATAAGGTTATATTGAATTTTTTTTAAAATAATTATTTTAAATTAAAATTTTATATTAGACAAATAATGGTCTTTATAAATGATAAATTGTTGTAAAATATAAGCAATATACTACAAATAATATAGACAATATATATATATATATATATATATATCTATGGGGAGTAGAATGTAGATATCATCTTATTCAAATATCTTTTTGTCTCTCATTGTCTTTACAATTGTGAAAAATCCCTATTTATAGGTTGAGAAATCACTCCAAAAGTCACCATATTAAGTGTCATGATAAATAAATACATTCTTATCCAAAAAGGTTCATAGAACCTAGGGAATATGAATAGTTGTTCATGTATTAACTCAATGGACAATCCACTCATTCAATGAATTTATAACACTCCCCTTGGATGTCCATTGATAATGTGTCTCGTTAAAATCTTACTAGGAAAAACCAGTGGGAAAAGCCTAGTGAAGGAAAAAGAGTACACATATCTCATAATACGCTTTGAGTGTTGCCTCATTAAAAACTTTACCAGGAAAATCCAATTGGGACAAAAGCATGGTTAAGGAAAAGAGTACAACGTGTATTACACTCCCCGTGATGAAAACTTTACTTGATATCTCACAGATAACACATTCGAATCTTATATCTCAATATCTCAACTTCTTAAATGTTGATGTTGGTAATGCCTTAGTGAATAAATCTCTAAGATTATCACTTAAACAAATCTTTTGAACTTCTATCTCACCATTTTGTTGAAGATCATGTGCGAAGAAAAACTTTGGTGAAATGTAATTTGTCCAGTCTCATTTGATGTATCATTCCTTCAATCGAGTTATACATGCATCATTATCTTCATACATGGTGGCTAGAATATCTCTTTTCAAGGAAAAACCACAAAGTTTCTGGCATCTGCATAATCAATAATCTGTATGTGCACCATTTGCACTAATACATGATATTTTTCAATCATTTTCATGAAATTGAAATTGATCTTTCTTTATGTTAAGCAATCTCACAACCACTAGGGTACTCAATGGAATTGCTTTAAATCTTTCATGGATTTTCATATAACATTCCCCGTCTAGCTAGACATGAAAATCATTCATTACACATATTCAAGTATTTCATCTATTGCCAGACTAAAACAAACTTCATTTCATCCACCATCGGAGAATATATCTCCATTTAATAATGTCGGAACTTTTGCAAAAAACCCTTTATGCCCCAAGGCACAAATTGTACTTTATATCTTACGGTTATACTTTCACACAATAATTTATTTGTACCCCGCTGACATTATATCTTGATCCTTGGACTATAAGTCCAAAACATCACTTTTCAAAGTGAAACATAATATACTTATGTTGTGCATTTCATTTGGCCAATCATTTATCTGTCCACATTATATGACAGATTTGAATTCAAGATCCTCGTCATCATCTATAGTATTGAGCGTTACTTCATATCAAAGACACCATCGACGATCTTTTGACTCAATTCCAATACGACATAACTTATCGAGATCTCTTCATATTTTGTTATTTCAGGTACCCGAACCTTTGACAAGATTTTATGGAATGTTATGTCATCATGCTCCTTTTAAAGCACCTGCCTCATTATCATGACCATCTTGATCATTTGCTCCTCTCCTTCCTTAAGATGTTTTTCATTAGAAATCGATTGGTCTATCACGCTTCAGGCGTACCATAGACTATGTCCTTTAAGGACTTCTCATTTGAGCATTTGCAACTGAATTATAACATATGGTTAGCAAATTTATCTGGGAATTAATTTGCAACATTATACAAATGAAATATCTCTTGAACTTCAAGTTCACATTTTTTAACGAGGATTTGAATAATTCATAATTCATCTCATAATTTTCAACGGTCAATTATCTCTCCCCCTAAAGTTAGAAAATCTAACATTACTTTAGATGGAAATTATTTGGTTCCTGACCCTGAACCAATTATGATGGGGAAATCTTGTTGGCTTGATGCATACATGTTAAATAAACACATCTCATACAAAATTTATTTTGGAGTTTTGTTCTCATAGTCATAGCTTAGCTATCATTGGAGGCATACAATTTTTGCTAAACCAACCAACATTATCAATATAATTTCATAATTTGGAACCATGCACTTAATTTAACAATTTGAGCAAACAACCTTACAAAAACCAATTTGTAAATTGACAACAAAGCACATGTGACCATCCCATAAATGCAACTATCATATAAGTTGCAAACGGTCCACATGGCAGAAGAACGGGCTCATATTCACCTTTTTAAATGTTCCAAATTAGGGAATACAATTCCAACCTTAACTGGTATAATGATGCAATGATTATTTTATCATGAGAACAAGCAACATAAGAGAATTCTTGAAGAATCTTTTATTTCTTCATCATATAAGCCACGTGAATTCTCAATTACTTTTACATCACATAGGATCGGAATTGCCAACCGGTCATGCCAACTGATCTTTATTTTTCTCAAACCTCCTGTAAAGGTGAGTTGTGACTTTTATCCAACCCATAGTGATTTTATCACATCTTGACTCATTCTCTTTCAGAATGGTCCAGCATGCACGATACTTATCACAAGTCACATTCTCTACAAGGAATGGACTAATCATTTATATGCATGTGCTTCATAAATTTTCATTATAAGCACATTGTCATGCCTTTGAAATTCATCATTTTTTGCATGACCTACCTCAACATCACTTTGAAAGGTCAAGTGTACCACCACTTTATCTTCCTTTCTTTTGATGGAGGATTTTTATAAATTTATCAAATTATTAGGTCGCACAACGACCATGAGTCCAATGACCTTTCATACCATTATGATGATAAAAATTACCTTCACATTTTGAAGGACTATTTGAAGAACCCATAATGTTCTTCCTTTTATAATTACCACAATAATGACTATTATAATTCTATCCATCAACACCCTTATTCATACATTCAATCACTAGTCATCTTTCAGACTTATGATTCACTACTACCACATTCATATGACAGAATGGAGCAATTGGGCGGATTTCAAACTTATCAGTACTGCTACCACATTCACATTAGGGAATGGAGCAAATTCAATGGGACGAATTTCATGACTTTTCATCAAAGTCTTAGTAATCATTATATCATCACTATGGCACATTGGGACTCAAACTCAATGTCTTATCCATATAAGGCTTGTTAGGCCACAATTTTATGGGACTTGAACCCAATCCTTATCATCATAGTGCATCAAAACTCAAATTGATGTCTTACCCTCTTGGTGCAATAGAACATGAATCTATCGTCTTACGCTCAACCAACAGTATAATAGACCGAAGTACAACATGACTCCCCCTTTGAGTCTTTCAAACTCATGCTATTAAAACTTTCTACCTTCTTCCATATAAGAAATTTTGTATAGCATGTCATATTCAACCAATAGTAGTATATGTCTTTGGTTCCTGGTTAATATTAGTGACCGAACACTAATGTATTATAAATCATAAAAAGATAGAAAATCCATACCTGATTTTATGCATACAATACCTTAATTGCAGTAGTTATCATTTTTCCCTCTTGATTCTCATAACGAGATCAACTAGAACATGAGTTAAAGAAAAACTAAAACTCAATCTCAATCGGCTAGAGTCTCATGCTGATAACGTGTTGTAAAATATAAGTAATATACTGCAAACAATATAGACAAAAGATATGGGGAGTGGAATATTGAGACCATCTTATTCAAATATCTTCTTGTCTCTCATGTTGTCTTTACAATGGTGAAAGAACAACTCTATTTATAGGTTGAGAAGTCACTCCAAAATTCACCATATTAAGTGTCATAATAAATAGATACATTCTTATCCAAAAAGGTTCATAGAACCTAGGGAATATGAATAGTTGTTCATGTATTAACTCAATAGACAATCCACTCATTCAATGAATTTATAACATAAATTAAATATTTAAGATAAAATATTGTCTTTTGAAAATATATTAACTAATAAACATGTGTTCTTGACTAATATTATAAAAAATAATTAATTTATATTTTTCAATTTAGTATATTTTAATTATATTAATCATAAAAACTAAAAGTACATAATTTCTATGAACACCATGAAATGCACGTTTGACAAAAAACATTAATACAATAAATATAAT
>JAJOOR010005021.1:0-22862 GCA_036250505.1 Solanum acaule | reverse complement strand
ATTTGCTTTCTAAAAAATAGACCCAACTCATGCGACTACAATCATCAGTAAATAGTAGAAAATAACGACTCCCACCAAAAGATGTAGTATGCATAGGTCCACATAAATCAGCATGTATTAATTCAAGACACTTTGAAGCCTTCCAAGCTTTTCCAACAGGAAAAGACTTCCTAGTTTGTTTTCCATAAATGCACCCTTCACACAATTCAATAGAATCAATTTTTGGTAGTCCAAGAACCATACCTTTGTCAACTAGCAATTTCAGGCCCTTTATATTGAGGTGACCATACCTCAAATGCCACAACTTCGACTCATCCTTTGCACTTGCAGCAAGCGCAAAACTTTCCATGTTGGAAACATCCAACGGAAGCATCTTGTTTGGCATCCTAGTGATGAGGACCTTTTTGCCTGACTTCTTGTTTGTAATGACACAAGCATCGTCATCAAACCAAAGAGAATGCCCATCAGACATTAGTTGTCCAACACTCAACAAATTGTATCCTAAATCAGGTACAAATTGAACGTTGTCCAATATTTTTACTTTGTCGTGGCTAGTGTTAATACCCTCAGTGCATTTTCCTTCAACCTGCATCTCTTTTGCGTTGCCAAGCTGAACCTTTTTCTTTTGCTTCTCATCTAGCTCCTGGAACAAAGATTTGGTGCCTGTCATATGATTTGAACAGCCACTATCTACAAACCATACATCACTTGGCTTGTGATCTGTATCAATGCAAGCCATAAAGAGATAATTCTCTTCCTCGTTTTCTGTTGCTGCAAAGTTTATTTTCTGGTCTTTATACCAACAATTAGCCTTTATATGCCCGTAGCGCTGACAATGATGACATTGAATGTCATTCTTTGTGTTACTTTGCTCATTGGACTGCCTATGCCCATCGTTCCTTCCTCTGCCTCTTCCATAGCCACGACCTCGACCACTACGGAATCCTCCTCGTCATCGGCCTCTGCTTGCTGGACCATTGTTCTCACCATATTTAGTTGTTGCTTCCTTCACCTGGAATGCTTTATCTTCATTCTTTTCAATAGATCGATTGAGTCTCGCCTCATGGGCTTGAAGAGATCCCATCAGTTCATCAAATGAAAAAATTGATAGATCCTTAGACTCTTCTATAGCAGCAACTACATGATCAAATTTTGGAGTCAAGCTTCGTAGTATCTTTTCCACAATCGTTTGATCAGTAACTTTCTCGCCATATGATCGAATTTTGCTGATAATTGCCACTGCTCTGGACAAGAAATCAGCAATTGATTCTCCATTTTTCATCATCAAGGTTTCAAAGTCACGCCGAAGTGATTGCAATCTCACCACAAGTGTCGCTGAACGGAAGAACCGGACTGTGGTGGAGATGGCAAGGAGCATGTTGCAAGCAAAGGAACTTGCAAATCAGTTCTGGGAAGAAGCTGTGGTAGTATCCGTTTACTTGCTGAATCTTTCACCAACAAAAGCTGTTATGAATAGAACTCCTTATGAAGCTTGGCATTGTAGGAAACCAAATGTAAGTCATTTATGGGTTTTTAGGTGTGTTGCTTATGCATTGGTAAACTCACAAGCTCGTCAAAAGCTTGATGAGAAATCTGAAAAATGCATTTTTGTTGGTTATTGTACTTAATCCAAAGCATATAGATTGTATAACCCTCTTAATGGAAAGATCTCAATTAGAAGGGATGTAATATTTGATGAACTGATGGGATCTCTTCAAGCTCATGAGGCAAGAATCAATCGATCAGTAGAGAAGAATGAAGAAAAGGCATTCCAAGTGAAAGACGCAACCACTAAATATAGAGATAATAATGGTCCAGCAAGTAGAGGCCGAGAAAGAGCAGGATTTCGCGGTGGTCGAGGCCGTGGTTTTGGAAGAGGCAGAGGAAGAAATAATGGGCATAGGCAGTCCAATGAGCAAGGCAACACAAAGAATGTCATTCAATGTCATCACTGCCACCGCTGTGGGCATATAAAGGCTGATTGTTGGTTTAAAGACCAAAAAATGAATTTTGCAGCAGAAGAAAATGAGGAAGAGAATTATCTTTTTATGGCTTGCATTGATGCAAACCATAAGTCAAGTGATATATGGTTCGTAGACAGTGGTTGTTCAAATCATATGACAGGGGCCAAATTTATGTTCAGAGACCTTGATGAGAAGCAAAAGAAGAAGGTGCAGCTTGGCAACACAAAAGAGATGCAGGTTGAAGGAAAAGGCAAGGTGGTTGTAGACACTAGCCACGACAAAGTAAAAATGTTGGATGATGTTCAATTCGTACCAGATTTAGGATTCAATTTGTTAAGTGTTGGACAACTAATGGCTGACGGATATTCTCTTTTGTTTGATGATGAGAAATCTGGAAATAATAAAAAAGAGAAGGAAAACTGCGATTACTTTTAATTTCTGATTAATTGGAAGTTACAAAATAACAAAATACTCCCACATGATATATAGGCTAAGTGATAAATAACTAATCCTAAAATATAGGTCCTATAACCCACTAAAACACTATTTCAGCAACACTAGGAAATTACCTAACAGAATGCAGAAGACTAGTTCAACCAAACTATCCATGTCCTAATTTACGTGTTCCTACTTTGTTTTGAATCACTTTTCAACATTCCCTCTTGATTCAAAACTACAGACACCAAATAGCAAAATTTCTCTTTAGATAAAGAGAAATCCAAAAACCCGTAAATGACTTACATTTGGTTTCCTACAATGCCAATAATTTCAGATTGTGTGGGTACACAAATAGCGATTATGGAAGTTCATTGGATGACAGACGAAGTGTTTCAGCAAATGTTTTCACTCTAGGCTCAGGTGCGGTGACTTGGAGTTCAAAGAAGCAAGCTACAGCTACATTGTCAACCTCAGAAGCTGAGTATATTGCAGCAACTTCAGCAGCTTGTCAAGCTGTCTGGCTAAGAAGAGTATTAGCAGACCTTCAACAAGTGCAGAAGGGAGCAACAGAGATATTTTGTGACAATAAAGCAACTATCTCCGTGACCAAGAATCCAACATTCCATAGTAGGACAAAGCATATTGATATTCGTTACCATTTTATTCGTGATTTGGTAGCAAATGAGGAAATATTGTTGGAGTATTGCAAGACACAAGACCAGCTGGCAGATGTACTTACCAAGGCTTTATCTAAAGAGAAATTTGCTATTTCAGAGGATTATTTGGTGTCTGTAGTTTTGAATCAAGAGGGAATGTTGAAAGTGATTCAAAACAAAGTAGGAATACGTAAATTAGGACATGGATAGTTTGGTTGAACTAGTCTTCTGCATTCTGTTAGGTAGTTTCCTAGTGTTGCTGAAATAGTGTTTTAGTGGGTTATAGGACCTATATTTTAGGATTAGTTATTTATCACTTAGCCTATATATCATGTGGGCGTATTTTGTTTTGAATCACTTTTCAACACTCTCCCTCTTCGATATCATACAAAAGTTCTGCAATATTCTTTTCCAAGTCATATGAAACAATGCTACCATTTATTTTCAGATAAACGATTTGTGGATTAGCAGGATGAATATCTACACACATCACGTAATTGGCTTCTAAACCCCTTGGACAATAATTTACAAGTGCATCGGTTAAATTTGCAGTATATTTTCTTACCCATACTGCATCTTGACTACGAATATTGCTCTCGAGGTACCACAGTGTAAAGTCTGTCTGGCTACACGATGCATAATAGAGATCCCCACCCGATACTCCAATACACGGCCAAGAGCTCAAGTTATACATCTCTTGATTCAATTGCAAAACCCAAAAACGCGTATTGACACTGTCATAAAAAATGATCTGTGAGTGTATGTCAATCCAACAGAATACTCCATTGATTACCCCAGCTGATGCGAATTTCATCCATCTATAAAGGATGACTGTGATAGGTACATCTAGCGTGATATCAATGGAAGACCATATGTTAGTCTCGGAAGAGAAACTTTCAATTGTTACACTCGAACCAAGATCAAACCAGGTTTCATAACGAACTATTGTAAAGGAGATCACATCTTTTTCAGGGTCATCGACTTTACAATGAAATCCAATAGCGGGCAGGGTTATGCAGGACATTTGAGTTTTAGGCATGGAAAAATGCTGCCTCGTTGCTGGATTATAAACATAGTAAACCTCCTGACATAATAAATTCTCACAAGTAAGAATGAAACCGTTAGAAGATGCAATAATATACAATCTCCTGCCAAGAAAATTGACGGACTCATCTAAACTACCATCAATCACTTGTGATGATTTAGTGGACGAAAAGAAAAAATGACTTTCTTGATATTCTTTAACGGAAACTCTACTTTGACAAAAGAAACCTATCATGTAGGGGCGAGGACTCCATCGTTGAGAACGACAACTATAAACCAAAGATGGATCAGCAATACACTTGTGCCAATGCTTACACACACATTCAAACCTTGCAAGAGATTTTGAAGGCAAACGATGTAATATTTCGATTATGATATCCTCAGAAAACTCTACACTTTTATCAGATGATTTGCATAGACGTTTCATACTGACACTCGTGAAGAAAAAAAGATTCTAATTCTATTCATAAACTCAAGTAACATCCCTATTTATAATAGTACGAGACCTTGTTTGACTATAAACGGGAAAACCTTTTCCTATGCAAAAATTTGAATACAAATCCTATTTAGACATGAATTAAAACACCAAATCCTAACCAATATTGGTTTCGTACAACTTTAAATTATTTTTATCTGATTGCAGAATCCTGATTAGAAGATACAACAATATTGGATCACTAATTCATAGTTAATTATATGATTGGATCGGATTAATAGTAATTTAATTCACACATTGAATTAATATCTTAACGAATACAAGTGACTTTTTATGGATATTTCACCCTTTTTAGACGATGTAAATTCTGATAATACTACTTATTAGCAACAAAACTTCAGATTAGCAACAGAAACAACACAACATAAGACCAAAATCAAATATAAGTTACACAAAAACAAAAACAGAGGAGGGCAAGTACCTAACCTCTGGCAAATAATAGATTGTGGAAATTAGGACATCCAAAAAAAAGAAGGAAAAGGCTACAAAACTTATAACCTTTCACTCTATAAGCAAAAATACAAGATTCAACTAACAAAAAAAAATTACATTTGTCGTATCTTCTTAGTTGCCATATATCCAGTTGAAGTAGAAGGTACTATTTACTCTCGAAGAAATTGAAGTATTTGTAAAACTATTCCCTGCAGCCTGCACTAAATCCTTGAAATGCAGTTCTTCATCATCTCTTTTCGATTAGATATCAGACTTGATAGTTTTTAGAGAAGACGCGGCCATCGATGCCACTCATAAGTAAACAATAAGTAGTTTCCCACTCCCATATCATACAGAAGCTCTGGAATATTCTTTTCCAAGTCATATGAAACAATGTTACCATTTATTTCCAGATAAACGATGTGTGGATTAGCAGGATGAATATCCACACACATCACCTCGGCTTGAAAAAGCCCTGGACAATAATTTACAAGTGCATTGGTTAAATTGCAGTATATTTCCTGACCCATACTGCATCTTGACTACGAATATTGCTCTCGAGGTATCACAGTGTAAGGTCTGCCTCGTTATACGATGCATAATAGAGATCCCCACCCGATACTCCAAGACACCTAGAGTACAAGACATACATCTCTTGATTCAATTGCAAAGCCCAAAAACGCGTATTGACACTATCATAGAAAACTATCTGTGATTGTATATCAATCCAACAGAACACACCATCGATTACCCCAACTGATGCTAATTTCATCCATCTATTAAGGAAGACTCTGACAGGTACATCTAGCGTGATATGGATGTTAGACCACATGTTAGTCTCGGAAGAGAAACTTTCAATTGTTACACTCGAACCAAGACCATGCCAGGTTTCATAACGAACTATAGTAAATGATATCACATCTTTTTCAGGGTCATCTACTTTACAATGAAATCCAATAGCTGGTTTTGAATTATTTTATTTAGACCTGAATTAGAACATCAAATCCTAATCAGTTTTGGTTTCATATAAATTTTGAATTATTGATCTCAGACAACACAAGTCCTTCAAAGTATCTCAGATAAAATACTGAATTCTCAAGCAAGTTTAAGAAAATCGTAACTCTCAATTCAATCGAATCTTGGATTTTCCTCCAATGAATTGGAATTTTATAACTAATAATTTTTTATCTAGTCAACCAACTATTAATTTTAATATTTGTTTTTCTGCCAAGTTCCAACTCATGTTAGTATTGGAGTCTCAACTGATTGCAGAATCCTTATATGATTGGATCGGTACATGTTCTAGCCAAATTTAATAAGTCGGGAATAGAGTTGGCTCATAGTTAATTATCCATAACTGTTTCTATCACACACTCTTGAATAAGAAATGCAAAAGCTAAATGTTGACATCAATAATATGATTTCGGATGTAAAGTGAAAAAAGAAAGCAGATAAAACACAGAAGCTATCCTGTAATTAACGAAAGTGTTCTAAGTTCAATAAAGAGGATTTGAGACAGAAAAATCCAATACTATATTGATCATTTTGATTGATGTAGAACAATGGATTTCTGAAGATAGCAACTGGAAGCTAAAAAATAAAAAAGAATATTTTTGTCATCGCGCCTAAATCCAATTCAAAACTACATCAGTTTCCAGAGAAGAGCTACAAAATTCCCTGGGCAGTATATCCAGCTAAAACATTTTCTATACACACAGTTGTTATGTGATTCAAAACGGAACTGTGTAGGGCAAGGCATACAAGTCAACATCAGCAAGGTATTGTGCCCGTGGCTGCCACAATGAAGAGCAGCTTCCACAAGTTTTGTCATTGCTACCTACATTTTTTTCCGCAACTCGAGCTTGCTTAGGTTTTCTTTGGAACAGCCATGACTGATCATCCTCCAAATCTAGATTATCACTTGGCAGACTTGGTGGAAGCCAGTTCTCAATCAAATTCTTGTACTGAAATTCTATGCTGTTCTCGTGCACTTTGGAACATGATGGAATTGCATTGTCTACAGCCACACGGTCAACCCACCCACAATTGGATGTACTTGGCTCTGAAACTGCTAAAGGAGGAGGACAACTTCGTTTGTTTGTAGTTTTCAACAAAGGGTTGGCTCTTTCAGCAGATGCCCTGACAGTAACTTCCGCGACTTGTTGAGCAGGTTTTGGCAAGTGTTTCTCTCTGGAAGCTGATATTTCACCTTGCACACCCTTTTTAGACAATCTAATTCTGATAATGCTACCTGTTGTCAAGCAAGAAAACTTCAGATTAGCAACAGAAACAACATAACATAAGACCAAAATAGTAAGAGTATGATATAAGGGAAAGATAACTACCATGCGCCTGTATGCCACCACATGAAGGTGAGGCAGGCCTCTTCCTTTTATTACTGTTCTGAGTGCTGTCGGACGAGCAGCTGGAATTCTGTGAACACACAGCAGGCTCATGTTCCTCGGTGAGATTGCTCCTCTCCAATTGCTCAGCTTCATCTTCTAGATATTTGAACAAGTACTTCCCTTTGGACTCATGAGTGGCCTTATCAAATCCAAGATTACTCTTCTCCTTTTTTGCCTTCTTCTCTTCTCTTTTCTTTTCTTTCTTTTCCCTCTTCCTGTCCTTCTTTTCCGCTTTAGCTACCTCCCTCTCCTTTTGGAGCTTTAGAGCACCAGGATAACAAGTTCAGAATAGAGGGAGATAGAAGACTAATACAGCATGACCAGAAGGATAATGAACAACTAAGATCCCCTCATATATTCTGAGGATCATTCACTGAACTTATATCACATCAAACAGACATGGATGAAGGCACCAAACAGGTGTTGGGTTCACAACATATACTTCTCTATCATTATGACAGAATGCAGAATCTCAGTCACCTAGTTCTACTTATCACAAAAACCTGGCCCCTGGTCTTACATGAAGTTGCATTACAAGTGGTAACCAAGTAAAATCAAGCAAGACTCCAAACAAAGGGTTAGTGATGCGAACACTAATCAATTAAGAAGGTAGAAAAGAATAACCATATTACAGAACACTTCACATTGTGGACCAGAATAGTCACTTTCCATTAGGTAGTTGTGACAGGATAGGGGAATCCTAACAACTAATTTCACTGACAAGAACCTCATTAAAACCTTTTAACATGAAAACAAACAGAGAGACAGAGCAAGAAAGAAGCATGGCATGGACCCATATTCAGCAGAGGACATTCATATTCACAAGGCTACACAGCTTCAATTAGTAGTTTTAGCTGCAACTAGTAGTTTGAAATACAGTTTTTCAAAAGGCTTTTCAAATATGCATAATGGTAAGTTTTTGTATGAGCAATCTGCCAAAATATATGACTTTTGAAGAGTACCTCAAATTTAGTTTTACCCAAAATCTTTTCTAAAACACCTTTGATATAATAATCACTTTTAAAAAACAGTGGATTACAAGTCAGAAAATCTACTACTCACGCACAGTTTTTGCCTATACTTTCTAGTGCACTTCTTCCTCAAACAAAACATTAAAGCCTCATTGATTGCCTACCCTTGCGCAACTTCTCATTACAATTTTTTCCTCAAACACATTGAAAGCCTAAAAATTGCCTAAACTTACCACTACTCCATCTTTACCATAGGTTAGAATGATATCAAATTGCTCGGATTTCCTATAACCTATCTCGTAGAATTCATCAAATTCGGTTAAATCCACAAGGTGAGCACAAAAAAGTATAAACTAATCCTCATTTCAAACCAGGTACAACTAATAAATCCACACAGATCGTCCTACAAACACGTCAATTTATCCCAGTGCAAATCAAATCCACTCTGTACATTATATACAAACCCTAAATCCAAATTCACAACTAACCACAAATTTTCCTTAACAGATTTACATAGTATAGATCCCTGCTAGATTATATCAAGCAACAAGAGCGTAAACACATAAATTCAAGTGCTCTTTGTTTCAACAAACCTTAATCGATTCGATCAAGGCTTCATTGCTGGCTCTATTCAGCGAATAGCCAGGCGGTGGGTATGGGAAGCACCGAGACATCCTCAATACACAGACAAATCCCTTTCGATTTCAGATCTGAGACTTCCCTCCCTTTCTTTACCAAAACACAAAAACAAATCGCAAAAAATACAACACTATGGTTCAGATTTCAGATCGATTTGGCGCAATACAAACGATTACTTGTGATTGAATCGCAAAATCAAAATTTTCTGGAAACCCTAGAATTAGGTTACGGCGTCTCTCTCAGAATATTGAAAGAGGCGGTGATGAACATGAGGCCAGAAGGCACCACATAATGAGGTATTTATAGGCGGATGGGTGGCCGACTTTGAACGCGTTGTTATTTTTACCTTATTGCCCTTTGGTTTTCCTTATAATTATGGTAATGTCCCTTTCCTTAGCAAACACGGGTGGTATCGCCGAAGGCCCATTACCAATTACAATTAGAAAAAAATTATAATTTAAGGGGTCGTTTGGTTCGAAAATAAGTTATGCTGGAATAAGTAATGATGGGATAAGTTATGTTGGATTGATTATATTGGGATAAGTTATACTGAGATTTGTTTTTATTGCTTGTTTGGTTTGTTGTATTATAACTAATAAATATTATATACTTTCTAAGAATTAGTTATTTGTTTACAAAATACCCTCCATCTTATTTACCTTTTTATATGTATTTTTTATAGAGGTTTAGTTATTTATTCCTAAAAATAAAACCAAATGAATCTCAATTATTGATAACTTTACGATCCACAAGAATTAATGTTGGAACAATCTATTGACGCCAGTGGGAAGGGTCTCTTCTTTACTGTAATAAGCAAAAAAATTAGACAAAATTAAATGAATCAAAACTGGAGCCAAAACTAGACCAATACAATAACCATAACTGGATTGAAATTTGATAAAATTTCTCGTTGCAAAAATAATTTTTTACCAATTGCAATGAGAAACAAAGTTCTAAAAATTCTTTTGATTGTTAAAAAGGACGCAAGCAATTGAATAATTTTATGAAACTAAAATTATAGATTTATTTGAAATTTATTAAAATCCATATGATGAGTAGCAAAAATTTTAAGACTTTACAAATGTGGTATAAAGATATGAAAAGTGATAATAAAATAGATTTCAAGGTTATTTTTGTCATTTTAATTGTTTTATCCCAGGATAAGTTATCCTGGGATTGTTATTCCACCAAGAGGAAGGGATAACTTATCCCAGTACTAGCTATTAATCATGGGATAAGTTATCCCATACTTTGTAACCAAACAAGAAATAAAGAGGTACTAAAAAGTTATCCCATGACTATTTCCTTTTATCCATTACACCAAACGACCCCTAAAGATATTACTTGGCTAGTGATTTGAATTTATATTTGCAATTTTGAGATTAAGAGAATTAGAAGTTTATTGCATTTTGTAAAACATTACATACATATAATCCAGGGAATCTATTAAAATGTGAAAAATTATAGTTATTGTGGTTCTTCTTCTTTTCTATTCCAATTTTGTTGGACATAGTAATCTAGTATTTATTGTTGGTGGAGAGGTGGCACGTGAAATTAGTTAAGGTGTGCGAAAGCCGATTCGAACATATAATTATGAAAAAGAATTATAATTATTGTAAGCTTAATTGATTTAATTTGATTTAGCTCAAAAAAAACAGCTCAATATATTAAAATGTGTAACATATGTTTGGTATACAATCGATACATTGGTATATGCAACGAATTAAGTAAATATTAAAAAATCATATCAATATGAATTATGATTAGATGATTGAAATTCTTTTATTCTTAATAAAAGTAAATTTTGTTACGTGTGAATCTGAATTAATCAAACTTTAACGTGACAATTGAATAATAGTAGTAGTAATAAAATATACAAAAAAAACTTCCTTCCCCGGTTCCCTCCTTTTCCTTTCATTTTTCCCTCCTTTTTTTTCATGGGATGATTAGTTGTCCAGCAAGTTGGGCCGAGATTTTTCCCGAACCGACGGCTATGGGGCCCAATTTAAACTGCTGACGTGGCAAACTTTGAAACCCTCACTAAACCCAAAATTGAGTTGTTTACAAATCGCCACAAAGGCCCATAGAATAAAAGTTTGCATTTTCCAGAGATTTTCGGAAGAGGAAAGGGGATCGCCGGAATGAGGAGAGTCAGTAGAATCGCCGCCTTATGCCGGGTAGTGGACGGTGCAGCCGCCTTGGAGGTGCCGCAGCATAGGATGTCTGCGGCGGCTCAGTTTAGCACGAGCAGCAACAAATCATCTGCCAGGTCTAACTGGTTATTCAACAATTTGCTCACGGATCTATCTGCTAGAACCGCTGCTCATGCTGTTGCTGGAACAATGCTTTTCTCTGTGGCGGCTACCTCGTTGACCGAGGAAGTCCACGCTAAAGAAGCAGTGCCACCGGAATTACGCCCAAAAGATCTTGTCCTTTATCAGTACGAAGCTTGTCCTTTCTGTAACAAGGTTAAAGGTATTCACTTTTTAGCTATTTCTTTCCTGTCCGTTTGGTTTATTTTGTACTTACTTATTTGTGCTGATGCGCATGATTTAGAAATGTCTTAGCTCAACAGTATAACGGTAGCTAGTTATTTTTGTCCTGGTAGCCTATAGATTTATTAGCACGTAGCTGCAAGGATTGCGGTAATAACGGAGAAAAAATTCAAGATGAAAAAGAGAGCAAGTGACTTGGAAATTTCGTTGGAACCTCATAGGATTTGTATTTTAACTACTCTGCAAAACAAGATCTTTACTTCCTTTTTTCTCTTATAGTTTTGGCTAAAAGAGAATCTAGTTTTGGCTTAAGAACTTCTTTTTTCCAAATGGAGAATTGAATTTAAAACTATTCCTCTCATACTTGATCCCGTATCCACCCTAGTGCACATAGCTTATTGAATTCATTTGTGATCTGTCAATAGTTGGAGATGGTTCGTTGACAATATGATTAAGACTAGACTTTGGACCTAAAACAACCTCAAAAGCTAGCTCATGATGGGAGACCAAGTGATCATATCCCCACCAATGTGGGATACTCAACACGCCGCACACCTACACCTAGGACTGGACATCTGGAGCATGGCCAATATAGGACGGAGGGCTGAACATTGGAAACAATAAATTGGGATAGTCCTGCTTTGATAACATGATAAAGAAATGAACCCTTACCCTAACTCAATCCCAAACTAGCTCATGAGCGGAGGATTGTCCATAAGTAGACCAAGTGATCCTATCCCCACCTATGTACGATACTTGACACAATAAGATAGTAATTCTATGGTAACAAGATTCCTAGAATCTTCCTAAACAATATATCTAGCATCTCTAATTCCCACTAACAAGTTACTCTCTCTCTACAGTATGATTCATCTCAGTAAACCATTTAGTGTATACTCATATTCTTGGTTGGAATTTACAGTTGCCTAACTACTTTTGATTTCTTGATACAGAATGTTTTCTGAAGGTGTATTGACTTTTTTTGACAATTTTATCTCTGAGTCATATTGCCTGCTTGTTAATGTTTATGATTCCAAAACTGGAACTTCTTTTCAGCATTCCTCGACTACTATGACTTACCATACAAGATCATTGAGGTCAATCCCATCAGCAAAAAAGAACTCAAGTGGTCTGATTATAAGAAAGTGCCTGTTGTGCTGGTTGATGGTGAACAGTTGGTGAACTCATCAGGTACTTATCATCAATACATTTACAGCTATCATACAGTGACAATGCGATTGCAAGATGCATCTCGACTGTTGTTAAAATTAATTGAAATCCTACTCATTTGGAGTGTTAGTAAAATAAGATAACTATATCTGCATTAAAGATGGATAGAATGGATTACAGAGGATCTGGTTCATACTTGTCTCTTTTATGGTTACTTCTAAATAACTTTCCTTTGCACTTTTCTGTGAATTATAGATATTATTGATAAATTATACGAGAAGGTTCGTTCTGGTGATTCTACCTTTGATGCCGATGAAGAGAGCAAATGGCGCAAGTATGCACTTTTTCTTCCATTTATGATTGTTTTATGACTTTGCCATAGCGTTTTCCTCTTGAGATAAATGATATTTTGGGAATTAAGTCAGTATGTGACGTAGCAAAATTAGCCTTTCTTCAAATGAAGCCTTTTGGTCTTTGTTAGGTACTTGAGTCTTATCTAATGATCGTGATTCTTACAAATGCAGGTGGGTGGATGATCACTTGGTGCACATGTTATCACCTAACATATACCGAAATACCTCAGAAGCTCTTGAATCGTTTGATTACATCACTAGTCATGGTAAGGTCTGATTGCAGTGACCTCTTGTCAATGTTCTGGGAAGATAATTTTATATGGTGCTTTTCTTCTTTCATACTAATGGCTTTAAATCAAAATGTCTAGCTTTCTTTAATCCTACCTTGTGCAGTAAAGTTTTGATGCATGTGACTCTTTAATTAGTCCAGAAAAAATGTTGTCTCTTTTCGGTGTTTTATCCATCTTATAAGCATTCAATTAATTAAGTTGGGGTAAACAAGTATAGTTGATGTAGGTAATACTTTGCTGCTTCTTTGCTAGACTTGATGTTGTCCTGCCTGATAGTATCTATTCTTCTGTTACAACTTGAACAGTGTGATTACATCCATTGTCTTACATTGTTCATTTTAAATTTGGTCAAGAATTCAAGATGAAAACATGTAAAATAGAATGCTACTGTTGATAAGTTGTAATTATGGTTTTCAGTACAACCCATGTACTGGTTTTTGTCAATACATACGAATGTTACCTTTCTCAAAAAAATTAGAATGCTACTGTTTCGTGATTTGTATCCAAGGTTATGTCCTCTATAAATTTGACCAAAAGCAAGTGCTACTTGCTCAGTGTGTTACTAGTCGTGGCTGTTCTGTTTAGCTGAATTTGTCTTGTTTCATTGTTTTCTTCCTTGCTCCCTGTGTTTTTCTTATGTATTATTTAAGTTAGGCTTGATAAAGTATCGGAACCTAAATTGTAGTGGATACGAGAAAGCGTGGAACTTATTCTCAATCCTCATACAGATAGTTTAGAGAGTTCTTTACTTGATTGCCTAGAATTCTCGTAAATATTTTTTCAGTGTCTACATACTAGCAGCTAATATATGGTAAAGTTTTCATTGGCTTCCTTTTGATCTCTGTTCAACATAGCCTGATTGCAAGTCTTGTTCTGTTTTGTCTACCTTCATATTAGTTAAAGCCTGGGTGTCTTTTAGAACAATGTTTTCCTTAGTTTACCTCTAGCTCAAGTCTGATCTTATTTTATACTAAGGACAGGTAATTTCAGCTTTACGGAGAGAATAACTGCCAAATATGCTGGAGCTGCAGCCATGTATTTTGTTTCGAAGAAATTGAAGAAGAAATATAATATTACAGATGAGCGTGCAGCCCTGTATGAAGCTGCAGAAACATGGGTTGATGCTCTCAAGGGACGAGATTTTCTTGGTCGGTTCCAACTTCTATGTCTCAAAATCGATTTAATTGATAGTTTTGCATCAAATCTTTGTCATATGTGTGACCCTTGACTCATTTTCAATCTTAACAGGTGGTTCTAAACCAAACTTAGCAGATCTTGCTGTATATGGCGTTTTGAGACCCATTCGCTATCTGAAATCTGGTAGAGACATGGTGGAGAACACACGTATTGGTGATTGGTACTCTCGGATGGAAAGTGAAGTAGGCGTGTCTGCTAGAATTCAAGCTTAAGTGACGACCATTGGTCAATGGGCAAATCACATTCAGGATCAGTTTTTGACACTAGTTGATTACAGTTCTGAGAAAGAATATTACTTCCAAGCTAGTGACAAATTATTAATATATAAAGGAGTGCACTTTCACAAAGTTTTGGTAGTTAGATACAAAATAAATTTGGATGTGGGCTTGTTTCCATTCTACATTGACTTATTCTTTTGGATGTAAGTTGTATTTGAGGTGTGCTGAGACAACTTGCAGTTGACACCATTTTTTCGCCAATGGTGTAAACAAGTCACTTTCATGTGCTAATTTTACTACTGATTTGTCCTTCCACAAGATGTGGACCTTTCTTTTCCTAACGATCATATTAATTTCTATGTTTTCGTTACTGGGATTTGATATTCGTCCGTTCTACTTCTATACTTTTCCTCTCATATGCAGAAGTTGAGCTATAATTAAGAATATTTCGATAGTTTTGTTTACCCAAAACATTTAAGATGTGCTGATAGGCTTGTGTCCTCTTCTATGATTTAAGCTTTGATCGGTCGAGTTAGTTTGTACTTGTGCAGTTGTTTTGGTAGAAAGTAACATGAACTTGAAGGAATTTAACTGCTCTCCTCTTGGATACATCTCTATATCCTTTCGGATATTTCCTCTCATTAAGTAATACTATCATTTGCAATGTGTGAGCTGTATTCGAGATCCTATAATTTTAAGAGATTTTTTGCAATTTGGAAAAGAATAGGATTACTATATAGTAAATAGTTCTTAATATGATTGATGTAATTTGGGAAACTTTCACAAATAGCCACTATAATAAACTTAATTATGCTCCATAGCTATAGTTTGCATATTTACGGGTTGTAGCTATAGTTTAAGCTGCCTCATTTGTATAATTCGCGAATTTGTATAATTCGCAGGTTTGTATAATTCGCGGGTACATTTGTATAATTCAGTTTTTTTTTGTATAAACTTGAAATAACGAATTTATACAATTACAAACATCAGAAGTGCAAATAGTTATACAAATTCTGAATTATACAAAAGTTATACAAATTCCGAATTATACAAATGCGCGAATTATACAAAACTAAAAAGCTGAGTTGTATAATTATAGCTAAAAGTAAGCTGCGAATTGTAATTAAGGTAAACTATAGTTATATTAAGTAATTAACTAGTATATGTTTGCTTATACGCGTAATTTTCCCATGTAATTTTAGTAATATTTGAGGAAAATAAAAGCCCAAAAAAGGTCCGGCCCAAAAAATACCCGTCAAGCACAACTGCTTTTCTGTCTTCTCTTCAATCATACGAAGCAAAGATCACCGATCAGAAGAGAGAAAAACAAAAACTCAAAGCTCTCTGTATTTCCCGAATCAAAAAATGCAACAAGGCGATTACACAACCTCCAATCCCTACTACAATTACCCTAATTCCGGCCAAATCTCGCCTGCTCCGATCCCAAGCCCCACCCCTTCACCACCGGCATACGCTTCTGCTCCGCCGTTCGCCGCCACTTACACTCCGCCTTCAGATTACTCATCTTATCCCTCTTCTTACCCCAATCATTATACCCAAAATCCCGATTTACCCTCCACTGCTCCAGCACCTCCGTTACAGACCTACAATCCTCCACCACCAGCGCAGGTTCCGGTTCCGGCGTTGCAACAGCCTCAGCACTCCTCTCCGTTTCCCTCGTTTGAATCCCACGGAGCTTATCAAAACCCAGTTCATTCTCAGCCTCAACAATCTTATTATCCTCCTTACGATCAGCCCCAGGCTGCTCCTAGTTACAATCACAGTCCCACTCCGAATTCTTCGTATCCTTCAGTTTATTCAACTCCGAATTATGATAATACTGGGAAGTTTGATCAAAGTGGACAGTATTTTGATGAACCTGTGGATAAATATGGGAATTATGGTTCGCGGAGAGGTGAATTTGGGCAAGATACTTATGGGAAACGAGCTGAAAGTGGATACGGTAATGATGGTTATGGTGATGGAGTGTTTGCTTATCAGGGTAGTAAAGTAGAGCCTTATGGGGCACGAGGGACTGGTTCAAAGTCTTCCACTTGGTCGTCTAGTTTTGATGATTTTGGGAGGCCAATTGGGTATAATTCTCCGAAAGAACGTTCATCAGCTCCAACTGCGAAGATCGTCAAGGCAATTCCCAAGGTTGATACGCAGCAGGATGCGAGAAGTGGTGTGCAGAAGTTTAGGGTGAAGTTACTAGCTGAAAGTGGTGGACAGAGTACCCAAGATGTTCTTTGCCAGGTGGGTCTCTTAGTACTGACTTTGGATGTCATTGATGATTGTCATTACTTTTGCGGAAGTTTTTGGTTAGTTACATTCATGAAGCATCTTAATATAGAACTGGAAACTTAATAGTGGTTGCAGTTGATAAATTTCAACTCAGGGGGTTTTGGTATGAAGAAGTATGCTTTTCTAGGATATGTTTTCCTAAAAGAAATCATTTTTCAGTGTGTTTGATTTCTTAGGATTATGGACAATTGGAAATTACATTTAACCTATCAAAAAGAAAATGAAAAACATGTTCCACCATAAAGGCAAACAACTTCCATAGCTTATGGGCGGAAGTCAGTTTCCTTTACAAGTTTCTTGAACTCGGACTCCATATCACTTATTTCAATCAACATTTAGATGTTCTTGAAAACCTTTATGAACAAAAACTTTATAATACCACTCCAATGTCTTTTCCCACTAATTTGGTATCCAACCAAAATGATCCTGAACGTGGTTTTCTCATATAAAACATATTCTACAGGAAATGTTCCCTGGAAAACATTCTTCCCCATTCAAAAGGCATCTGCATATTCCAGTTTCATGCCTTACCTGATGCTCCTCTGTTTATTTTGATGATTTCTGTCTTGACCAATTTCAGTTCATGATTTGGTATTATGGTACTTAGCATCTTGCTAAGAAATTTCCAAATTAGCATGTGCTTTGTTATATCTGAGATTGTAGCACCGTTACATTGGATCATACCATGATGTAACATTTTTGTGTCTCAATTCTTGATTCTCGATGTTGTGTCATCTTCATTGAAAACCCTGCCATGATCTGTAAGTGGTACAGACTTCTCCTCAGGATGCAGTGTCCACTTAGCCTAATGAAGTTTTTATATGCTGTGTGTATTTTTGAGCCATTAAGATAAACAGTATTATATAATATCCTTTTGGTAAAATCTTCTAGTTATGTTTTGTGCTTCAACAAGATGGATGCTTCCCTTTTTGGTATGTGCCTGTGTTGTGCTGTTAATAGGCTTCATGTCTTGGTGTATTATGCATCTCTATCTCTTCATTGATCAAGCATATAGCAGCATTTTAACTTTGAGTCCTGCTTGTGGTGCATTCCAGATTGGCTTGGATGGAATCCGCATGTTGGACCCAAGCACTAGCCGGATGTTAAGAATTTATCCTCTTGACACGGTAACTAGACTTGAGGTAAGTGTTTGTTCTTTCTCTCCACGTCCAACCATGTATGATGATAACACAATTTTATTATTTTACCTTCCTGATATGACTATGAAAGAGTTTACTCTTTTTATGATATAATTTTGATGGGCTGAAACTTGAAGGTTGACATTGTTGGCTTTGCAACGTTGTTTACTGGTAATGCTAGGATGAGGGCATAAATTGCTACATGCTCAATGTGCAGTTAGAATCTTGTTTTAGAAGTATTTTTGGGGTTTTCAGCTTCGACTGTCTTTTAACAGAATGCATGACAGCTGCATGATAGTTTTGTCCATACCAACAGGGGTCGTATATTTGAGCCTCAATAGCAGGATTTTAATTCAAGATTCTGGCGGTACATTGAGAACCTGAATAATATATGCCCTCAACTTCACTAATGCACATTGGATTTTGTCCTTTCCTTGCCCCCAAGATCTGGATTTTCTCCAGCTCTTCGAACTTTTGCAGAGTATCAATGAACTGGTCCTATTTGTCTTGTTTAGGCGGCGGATTCATCTACCTTTGCCTTCTGGTCAAAAAGTGCAGTGGATATAGAACCAAGGCGTATCAGACTGCAGTCAAACAGTTACACAACCAGTTCCCTATTAGATACAGTCACGGCTGCAGTTGTACAGGTCAAATTTGTCTTTCCATATTTTTGCATTTGGGATCTAAATTTGTTTTATCTTCAACAATTTAGTAATTGATGTTTACAACAACCACCCCTCAGTCCCAAGCAAGTTAGGATCAATTCATGAACTCTCACTGCATGTAGCCATTTAAGCTCATCTTAGTCCGACATTATATTACATAAAAATAAGAAGCTCTAGAAGTTCTCTACTGATGTATAAATCTCTAACATGACTAATAGACTCCTAGGAAATATTGAACCTAAAGTAAACATGGTAATATGACAAATTTAATAAGCTTACTGGTGTTGCATGTATTTATCTTTTCTTCCATTATGTCTCATTTCTTGCTAGGTCTGCATGGATTCCAAGATATTGTAAGTCATTAGAGAGAATTTCCTTCAATGTGATTTTAGATCTACACTGTAGCCTTTCAACATTTTCAGCATGGTTTTACACCTACAGACCAGTGCGTTTGGAGGTCTATGTAGGACATGACCAAGCCATCTCAAGAGACTTTCTCATTTACTATGTGTGCTACTTGCACCTTTTTTCAAATGTGATCATTTGTTATCTTGTTTAATCTTGTATGACTGCACATCCATCTTGACATCCACATCACTGTGACCCTCATCTATCTGGGGATATCTTGGTTTGTTTTTTTAAGAAGGTAATAGTTGTATTTTGGAGGTCCAACATTCAATATGATATACCATTGCTGGTCTGATAATTGTTTTGTAGAATTTGTCCATTTAGGTAGGTATCCTTTTTTTTTTTTTTTTGAGAAAAGGGTAACTTTGTATTCATAGAAAAAATTCATCATCCAAGAAATGATGAATTGGAAACTTACATCCCATAGTGTGATGGGCCCACCCCATACAGTTTATCAGATTACAAGTTTCCTAAGAACTCTATTACTTCTACCACCTCCCCCACCAAATCTTGTTTACACCAAAAAAATAGAAGACTAATACAGTTTGTTTTAATCCTCTGACAAGTAGTTTTCTGTCCTTCAAAGCACCTAGTGTTTCTTTCCTTCCAGATGGACCACCAGATACATGATGGGATGAGCTTCCACCATTCTTCCTTTTTACCTCTGCTTCCAACTCCTAGCCAACTGTTCAGATGCTCCAATGTTGTCTTTGGCATCAACCAGCTAACCCCCAAAATGCATAAAAACATAATCCAAAAACTGGTAGCTATTTGGCAGTGTATGAATAGATGGTTGTTCACTTCAGCTTCCTGTTCACACATAAAGCACCTTGAGCAGATTTGCATGCCTCTTTTCTGTAGGACCTCATGAGTGAGACATGCCTTCTTGATCAGTAGCCAAACAAAACATGAAACTTTCAATGGACATTTCACCTTCCAAAGCAGTTTCCAGGGACATCTTTCTAACACATAAATCTCCAGTAGCACTTTTTTATTTTCTATCATGTATTCATTTTATGTGTAACATGACATCTTCATCTTTCATGCCATTCTCCCGCAGCCTAGAATTTTGCATGAAACCATCTATTTCGTCCTAGAAGTTTCTCTGAGTTAAAATCTATAGTTGCTTCAAAAGGTTCTCGTCAATGTTTTGTGAACACGAGATCGGTTTTTTTCCTTTTCATAGGCCGAATGTCTTCCATTGATGTCACACCAAGGTAGCATTACTATATAAGTTCCATCATGTTTTTAGGCATTTGTTAGGGCTTCCCAAAGATCTTGTCATCCATTTAATATAAAATGGTTTCTCTTTTCTACACTAAAAATACAAATATACAAGCTAGACTCTTGACTCAAGACAATATTTTCTCAACTCATTCAAAAGTTATAATGTTCCTTTCTCATATTAACTGAAAAGGCTAAAAGGTACTGTATCTTTTGTTGCCACTTCCTTTCCACCATCCAAATTGCTTGTCTACCTGCTTGCCAGCGGCTTGTCAATGTTCCGTGCTGGAGCTACTTTATGTGAAAGCGAGTGTGTGCACACACATGAACACATACATATACTGCCTGAAGATAGAGAAGGATTTCACATCAAACAGTATATGCATTCAGGGGAGGAACTAGTAACAAGCAAGGGAGTTCAACTAGATCCCTTTCGTTGGAAAATTATATTGTGCAAATAGGGAAAAATAATTTTTTGTTGTTGTTATATATTAACTGTTGAATTCCTTTGACATAAGGTCTTAGTGGTAGAGGGGTTCAAAATTTGCTTTAGATCAGACATTTAGATCCCAAATAAGGCATGCTAGTAAATTTTTTAAATCCCCTTGTATAAGTTTCTGGTTCTGCTGGTGTATGCATTAGTACACAGAGAGAGACCAACACAATATATGTGAACTTCTTGAAAATAACTTTTCTTTTTTCTTCAAGCAGTTCAAGGAGATGGGTGGAAGAATCAGGTCTTCTGAATCTCCAAAGGTGGATGAACAGCCTACTGAGAAGAAGAAAGGTCTTGCTGATTGGATTAATATAGTGAAGACCGTCAATGAGGAGAAAGATCACTGGGTAACATGTTTTATTTTATTTGTTTTCACACGCCTCATTTTTACATGATATAATGATTAGCTACGACTATACTTTCTCGTTCAACAATATTTTTTTTAAAAAGAGTGATTCTTTCTTGTCAATTTTATCTCATCTAATTTTGTTTCTATTCTCTCCGTATTTACTTACTTTCTCACTTAGACAGACTTTTGGCTGATCTTCGAGTCTCTTCACTTGGTTATACTGATTGAGCTGTATTTATTTTTTATTTTTTATTTTTATGTTTTTTTATAACCGAGAAATCCGTCTGTGACCCGCCCTTTGGACCAATTACAGCCTTCTAAACTCGGTGGATAATGGGCCCACCCCTCTGCCCTTCTCCACTTAAATACCAGGCTTTGCTTTGCATGGTGTGGGGCTTGAACCTGCGACCTAAGCCACAAATCCTCCACCTTTTGCCACTTGAGCTAGGCCTTGGGGGCTACTGATTGAGCTGTATTTCCTCTCCAATTTCTTCAATATTGCCGAGCGGACTTGATTTCATCTTATTCTTTAATTTTTATAAGCCTTCTTATTCGTTTTCCTCCAGTCACAAGTTTATCAATCTAAAACATCTTCAAATTGAATCACGTATAGATGCAGCTTGAAGTGTATAGTGATTGGAACTCATGTCTGCTGCACTTCAAATTTGCCTGAAGTTTGTTTTTGGTAATTGTAATGTTCTTCTGTAATTCATATACTGCTAAAAGAAAATCTGTTAAATGATGTTCATAAGTTGCCAAAAGAAAAGGTTTTAGTCCTTGGTTTATTACTTGCCATAAATATTGGAGACAAACAAAAGGATTGCGCCGTTCAGTTCATAATAATTTTTTATGCTAATTTCTGCTCCAGTATTTTTGTCACCAGCTGAATCGAGGTTTAATGAGTCATGTGCTGGCATGCATATGCCGCTTAGAGAAATAATCTACCTAAATGTTATTGAGGTGCTGGGAAGTTTTTCTTGTTTTAGTAGAACCATTAATTTTCATTAACTCAGTACCATTTTGTCAGGTTCCTGATGAAGCAGTTTCCAAGTGCACAGCTTGTGGATCAGCCTTCAATGCCTTTGTGCGCAGGGTATGTCTTGTCCTTACATATATTAATTCTTCTTGCTTGCACTATGTTTCATTCAAAGTTGGAGGGGAGTAGACTTTTTAATTTACTTCCCTAATGAGAGTTATGTGTTATTACTTGTTTTCTAAAGATGAGAGAAGTAAAAGAAATGCTCCATCCGTTTCAATTTTTTGTTTGCTTTTGACTTGACACTGAGTTTAACAAAGGTAAAAAAGACTTTTGAATCTTGTGGTCTTAGTAAGATATGTAGAGTGCACCAAAGTGCCCTTTAATCATGTGGTCTTAAACATGCCACGTGGAACGTTAGGATTAAAGAGTTGTCAAAAAGGGAAAGAGACATTCTTTTTGAAACAGAGGGAGTACTTATTCTTGTTCAGAAATTATTTCCTACTTTCGACAACTTAACAAAGGTTGAAATT
>JAJOOR010005020.1:0-28109 GCA_036250505.1 Solanum acaule | reverse complement strand
AGAAGAGTATCCAAAGTGAAACAATTGAATTATGATGCAAGTGAATAGAATAAAAAGACTAGATTAATTAGAATTTATCTTTTTAAATCATTTTAAAAGATAACTTGAACCAATCAGATTAATTAAAGCATGAAACTATTTTGAATGAATTGAAAACAAAATATAAAGTTTTGACTAAATATCAATAAAAGCATGAGAGTTGATAAAAAATGAATGGTATTAAAATAAACTAACATAAAGAATGTTCATCTTTTGGGGAATTAATTAAATTAAAACCAAATCACATAAAAAGGGTTAGAGAGTTAATACGAACAAATAAATAGTGGCAATAATAAGAGGATGCCCGAATTTGGGCCAAATCTGTTGGACTTTAAGCCCATTTTCGCACCAAGGACCTGTGTATACAAAAAATGTATATCGATGTATATAGGCCGTATTTCGATCTATTTTTGTGTATATCGGACTGAATACCGAATGTATACAGTCCATTTTGACCCTGCAACCTGCCTTATATTTTTTTGAACCTGTATATCGGTGTTTTTTCCATGTATATCAACGTATACAACGGTGTATCGCAGTGTATACTGGCCTGTACACCATTCTGTTTTTGACTTCCTAGCCCTGTAACTTTGATTTTTCAGCCTTGTATATTGCTTTCCATTCGAAATTCGAATATTTGCTTTCCAATTCTGAACTCGATAATGAAAAGAGTGATGCGGGAATGGCTTCGGGCCTAAATGGCCCAATTAATGATGCAAGAAGATGATCTAGCCCCAAATGGAATCCTCCATAGTTGCTCACAATAAACAAAACAAAGTAATACTAATCAGCAAAGAGTTCATAAATCTTAGATGATTAAGAAACAACTAGTTCTCACATGATTTTGCATAGGAAATAACTATGAGAACATGACCAACTTTGCATATATTTTTGAAACAAGAGAAAAGTGTGCCAGTAAGGAACAATCCAACAAATACATGCATGTTAAGAGAAAACTAATTAACTATATACAATGAATCAAAATAATTAACACATTGGACTAGGATTAATGCAAAATTATACCGAGCTGAACATGAATGACCAAACTCATAGGGATTGGAAGTAATCTCGGCAGATACATAAAAATATAAATCACAAAGGATCACATCTTGCACAGAACAGAATTACTACATGAAAAATCATGCCAAACCAAACCTATACATCAAAGGTGTACTCAAACAAAGGCAATAATCTAACACACGTACATGAGAATATTTTGAACATGTGAATATGACTTAGGAAACAACCAAAGCATGCTGGAAACATACAACTTACAGCTCCATATTAGATGACTCCCGAGATTCTGCTTTGTCTTATTTTATTCCATTTTTTTTAAAACAAAGAATAAAAAGAAAACCAACATCACAGTAGCAAAAACAAAGAAACTCTAGATGCCAAGAGACCACGAGAAAACACAACATGTGTATTCAACTACATTTTAGCAAGTAAACTCAAGATAAGGGGGGAGAAAAAATAACCTCAAGATAAACACAGAGGAGCAGCGAAGCTAAGCATGAGAAAGTAAGAATCGAAAACATACTACTATTAGACAGGGGAATCGCTAAAGGGTCACATACACGAGAAATCAGGATATCAAGAATTCAATGACCAACATGAACAACACAAACCTCCGAGACATTGGAAACACCATTTCGGAATATAAACGATAAGAACATACTATAAAGGAGGAAGTGTTACCTTTTTCGGAGCAGCGTTCCGGGACAACGATCTATAAGACGCTTCAACACCACGAACGGGAACTTCGAGAAACCCGGCTAATACTCTCGCAACCCACAAAGAACGAGAAGAGGAAATAAGTATCTAAAGTATATATTATTATTATTATTATTATTTGGACGATTCTTACAGCTTTGGAAGAGTTCTTTATACTATTTCTTGTCAATTTTCTCCCCCAAATTTTCTTCCTAACTTTTCCCAAAAAATCCCCTTCACAATGAAGCATGAAAAAGGGTTTATATATTGGGAGATATGGACTGAAATAAGGGGGAATCTGGAGGGAATTTCAGATGGATTTCCCCATTCAAAATTCAAAATTCCTAAGAGATAAAGGTTGCTGACTCGATTTCGTCCCTATTCTCAACGGAAGATGATCTTAGACGCTCGATTTGAAGAGCAAGGACGAAAGAGATAGGAGATTTTGACACCTAGAAAATTTGCAACGGTCCTTGTACGGAGAGAACACGTCGAGAGGAGAGAGGGAGAGGGACGCGAGAACTGGGTCGGGTCGCTGCTGGATTTGCTGGTCTTGCCGTGCTTATGGGCTTGGGTTCGTGTCGAAGAAGAAGAAGATGACGTACAGGGGGTCGGTGGTTTGGGCGTTGTATTGTTGTTGCTGCTGGAAAATGGGAATTGGGGTTTTTTTTTTTGTTGAATTGGTAATGGGCTGTGAATGTTTTGGTGGGCTGCTGGGATTGGGTATTTGGAATTGGAAAAATAAAAGTAAAAATTAGGCAAATGACATAGAAAGAAATTACTTTCTTTTCCCACTCTTTCATTAATTACCAAAAATTCCTTTTTTTAGTGTTTTTTGGATACATAATATAGCAGTGTGGATACTTAATATAGCAGCGCGGATACTTTAATTAATAACGGACGGATACTTAAATTATTAAGTTGTTAGCAGCACAAATACTTAATTAACGGGCGGATGCATAATATAGCAGCGCGGATACTTTAATTAATAACGGGCGGATACTTAAATTATTAAGTTGTTAGCAGCATGAATACTTAATTAACGGGCGGATGCATAATATAGCAGCGCGGATACTTTAATTAATAACGGCCGGATACTTAAACTAATAAAGTATCCGGTTAAGTTGAATTGGGGGAAAATAAGGGATTTTTGTATTTTAGTAAAAGAGTAGGGAAATATTGAGAATATGTAAATAATTGTTGTGTATTTAAGTAATTTTTCCAAAATAAAATGGATTACGGGAGTTGGCATAATGGCTTGATTTGGTCTTAAAGAAGGAAAAATCTATTGGGTTTTAAAATTAGCCAAATTGAATAAACTAGTGAATTCGACTAAAACTTAAATAAGACGAATTAATATAATTAACTAACAAGCTTCTTAATCTTTAACGAAACAAAATAATCAACTTAATTGTAAATTAATAATTCAAAATTATAACCATAATTTAAACTAAACTAATTTAATAAGATACTTACTAAAATTAAAATCTTTTTGAGATGATTTTTGAATTGTTTATAAAATATACTAATTATATACAAAATTATATAAAACATATATATTATTTAAAAATCATAGAAAGTAACAAATCTCTTTAAAATAACTTGCAAACTATATTATATTTTTTAATAATTTTTTTTTTAAAATTATAAAACTAATTATTTTAGATCGTTTGAAATTGGAGAAGCTAGACGATTAATCTATAATGTGGAGGTCCAAAATTGGGTGTCAACACTTTTCCTTATAGAACTTGTTTGCCTTCTTCCTTAACCGCCTAGGAGTCATCTACTTTTATTCTTTTCCTTATTTAACTTGATTTGCTATTTTGAACACTTTTTGCTACTTCATATCTGAATAAGTGATTTCTTCCCGCCTTTTATATTTTTAAGTCGGGTATGTCTTATGTGAACCTGGTTCATGTTTTCATCATCAAAATCAATTTGAGAGTTTCTTCAAACCATCAATTCCCCCCTTTTATATGATGACAAATATACTCCATTTTCTGCACTTAGGTTAGCAAAATTGTCACGCCCCGAGCCTACACTCTGGGCGGGACTGACACTCGAGAACCATTGTTGGCCCCAAGCGAACCCTTGGTCTGACTTACTTACTCAGCGGAAGACTTAAGCGTAAGAACTGTAACTCATGCAATAACTTAAGAGATAGTAACTTAGCCAAAATGGAAACTCAAGTCTTAAACGAATACAACTAAAATGAATAAGACTAAAGAACTATAACTATCTGTCTGTGAAGCCTTTAAAACAAAGAGGGATGTCGGGACAGGACCCCCGATCATCCTAACAACTGAAAACTAGAAAGCAATGTAAAAAGGAGCCCTTCGGAAAGCAAGGAGGCTCACCAATAGACTCTGCGTGCTCAACTGGATCAACGAGGCGCGGGATGGTGATCCTGGTTACGTCCGTCTACATCATAAGACGATGCAGGCTAACTAGCATCAGTACATTGAATGTACGAGTATGCAAGTTGGAATGCTAAACATAACTTAAGCTTGAAAAGAATCTGAAAGAAACACTTACCTTGGCTTTACTCAACTCCTAAATAACTTAACTCAATATAAATCAATAAAACATATGCAATATACAGAAAGCTTTTAAAACAGTAGAAATCAACTTAGTTTGTTAAAGAAATGCAATAACAAACTCATCTATACTCGTATAATAAAGTAATATAGTTTCTGTGGAAGATTCTCTAACCGACAACCACCACTATGAGCCTAAGTGGTGATACAACGTCTTTCCCTTGCTGCCAGAACTGTCATATACTTTGTCGTCATATAGAACGCCTTAACTAAGTGGATCCACTAGTCTATGCTAAAAAGCACTGAAGGAGTCATCTAAAAAGTATGATCCTTTACTACTCATGATGACTACATGGTTTATGGAGACTTGAGTTAATATGAACTCGTATCCTCATATCGGTGCTCAATACTACTCCCAAAATATACTTAGCTCATATTTTTTAAAACAAAACTTCTTTCTTTGGTTTGAGATAATTACTCAAAACTTAGCTTAAAAGCTCTCTTGGAAATCGGTATTTCCCTTTCTTGTTCACATGTGAAAACATTTTAAACTCTTGGGAATACTTAGTTCCCTTATAACTTTTGGAGAAATGAACTCAACTCTTTACTCTTTGCTTAACTTAAAACTTTAAGTCTTAAAACAAAGTTAAAATGTTTGTAAAAGACTTTTGAAAAACTATATAAACTTCTCTTGACTTGCTTCTTAACTTCTAGACTTGACTCTTAACTTTCCTTGAATTGAATTATGGATTCAAGGATTGTGGTTTGTGATAGGAAAGATCTCATGATGTTTAGGAGTGTTTTTAGATAGTTAAACATGAGAAAAGATCAAGAAATCACTGCCTGTAAGCTGTTCCGCGGCACAGAGATATATTTAAATTTCTGGTCGCGAAAATAACTTTTGAGGCAGAACTGTCCTTGACCGCTCCGCTCTGCAAAGAACTTTTTCTCAAATCTGAGGAGCAGGTCCGCGATGCGGCCCCACTACCCAGATTCTCCTGACTTTTTCCTTCTTCATTTTCCAGTCCCAATTCTCCTAAACTCGACTATTTTTCTCAAATTCTCTTTAGATTCAGATATCCAACAAATGTATCTAAGAACCTAACTCAAAACAACTCTATGATTCGACGTAAGGATCTCAGAAACTTCTCAATATCAGCCCACTTCAAGAACGACATAAAATTCAAGAATACATATTAAGAACATCATACTTTCAACTTTTTTAGAACAAATTTCGCTGAACTAAACATGTTTGGCGCGTGGGTGAACGAACCCAACGCTATGAAAGTCTCACGTACTTTGTAGGATTAAATCCTTGGCGAAATCCACAACCAAATTGCACGATCTTGGCGAATCTTGAGCTTTTCTTCTCCTTTCTCCAAGCCCTAGCGTGAATATCCAATTGACTAAACTGATCAATTCTGATTTGACCCTAATTAAATTCCAAAAATCGAAATAAAATAATAGGGTATGGAAAAGACCATATTACCCTTCCAAAATCCGTATTCTGTAACATCCGACAATTTGAAATAGCTATGAAGAAGCTTAGAATTGGAAATAGTCATTTTTGGAAAGAATTAAAAATCTGAAAATTTAGCTATGGAAACAAATGAGTTTTTGGTCAACTTCAGACAGTCATAACTCCTACCTCAGGATGATTTAGGTGTATTTCAAGTTATGTTTGGAAAGCTCTTGGAGTGATCTTTCCAACGCCGCCGAGTTTGCGCGATTCTGAGTTCGTATGAATGAGTTATGCCCTTTGGAAGTTGGGATGTTGGCAGGGCAGTTTAGTCCGAATTTGTAAGGGTATTTTGGTCTTTTCCCTAACCATTTCTTTTGGTTATATTAAGGTTTTAGACTGATTTTAAATCAGTTTTTCCTTTTTAAAGTGAGGGTTAGGGCTTTGAGAGAGAAGAGGATAAGAAGAGGAGAAGGAGAAGAATAAGCAAGGTTCGTAGAGATTGTCGTGGATTTTGTCGGGGGTGATCCCTATTAAGGTATGTGAGATCATAGTGTTGGGTTGGTTCATTCCCCCACACACCAAACTCGTTTTAATTCCGAGAAAATATTGGTTGTGTTTGTTGAAGTTGTGGTTATGTTGTTGAAGTTGTGGTTGTGTTGTTGAAGTTTCTTGTTGTGATTTCGAGTTGAATCTATTGTATATTAAGGGGATTTATGATTCTAAGTTTTTGGGGATGGAACCTTTGAAGTTAAGAAGGTTTAGAGTTGGAAAAAGAAGGATAAGAGTCGAATTTTCGGGGAAAAAGGCTGGGGCGTCGCGCCAGCCAGCATGCCCCAAAAGGGACTCTGAAATCCAGCCCTTGGGGCGGCGCGCCTATCAGAGCCCCCACCAGGCCCCTTTGAAGTCTGAGGGCTGGCGCCCCGCGCCTTTCAGAGCGCCAAGGACGCCAATCCTTCCCATTCCTTTCCCACTTTTTCATACATGTTCCTTGGTAATGTACCTATGTTCTATAGTTGTTTTCAACGCTCTAAGGTACATCTAGACATCCTGAACTCATCCATAAACATAAGATCATTACCCTTGAATCCATAATCCAATTCGAGGGAAGATAGGATCCAAGTCAAGTGAAGTTAGAGTCAAGCTTAGAAGTTAAGAAGTAAGTCAAAGCAAGTCTTTAAAGTTTTTCAAGAGTCTTTATTGAACATTTTAACTTCATTTTTAGGCTCAAGTTTCAAGTTAGGTAAAGAGTATAGAGTTTCAAGTTAAGTAAAGAGTATAGAGTTTCAAATTAAGCCAAGAGTAAAGAGTCAAGTTCATTTCTCAAAAGTTATTAGGGAACTAAGTATTCCCAAAGAAGTTTATAAATGTTTTCACATTTAAGAGGAGAGGAAACTGAGATTTCCAAAAGAGTTTTGAGCAGTTTGAGTACTATCTCTTTTAAGAAAAGATGAGTTTTGCAAAAAGTTTCTAAAACATGATTAGTATGATAATCGAGTATGTCATCAATGTTTAAACAGTATGGTCTCTAGATATACCATCAATGTTTATGTAGTATAACTTCCCGAGTCATCAATGATCATATTAAAAATATGGTTTTGATATGTTCTTTTTAGAAAGATTTTTCAAGAGCAATTACCTCTTTTAAGAGGGTAGTTTGAGCAATTATTTCAAACTAAAGAAAGATGTGTTTAAAACACTTATGAGCTAAAGTATTTTTGGGAGTAGTCTTGAGCACCGAATTGGGAACACGAGTTCATATTAACTCAACTCTCCATAAGACCATTAGCCAAACATGGGATTTGATGGGTCATACTTTTTAGATGATCACGTAAAGTTAAGCTAGTGGATCTACTAAGTTAAAGCATTCTATATAATGAGAAAGTATAGGACAGTTCTGGCAGCATGGGCAAGACGCTGTATCACCACTTAGGCATGTAGTGTGGCTGTCGGTTAGAGAAACTCCCACAGTAGAAATTGCATGGTTCCTCGAGGAGTTCTGCTTAGTATGGATGGGGGTATGGGACTTCATTCATGCATTGCACAAGTAGACTTTGAGAGGGAGCATGGTATTTTTATGATATTATAAATATGATTTTGATGTCATGTTTTAAATAGTTTTACAAGCTTTATATATTGCATGTGTCTTATTGCTTTATATTGAGTTCAGTTACTCATGAGTTGACTAAAG
Source organism: Solanum acaule (assembly GCA_036250505.1). Taxonomy (NCBI): domain Eukaryota; kingdom Viridiplantae; phylum Streptophyta; class Magnoliopsida; order Solanales; family Solanaceae; genus Solanum; species Solanum acaule. Next base: position 20,170 of record JAJOOR010005020.1, on the reverse strand, counting down.
CCAAGGTAAGTTCTCTTTTGTATCCCTTTTCAAGCTTAAGTTGTTGTTTAGCAGTCCAGCTTGCATACTCGTACATTCCATGTACTGATGCCAGTTGGCCTGCATCATAATTATGATGCAGACATAGGTACCCAAGATCATCATTCAGCACGCCGTTGATCCAGTTGAGCACTCCAGAGTCAGTGGTGAGCCTCCTTGCATTTCGTAGGACTCAATTATTTCGTTTTGCTAGTTTTGTTTTATTAGGATGTTGTGGGGTCTGTCCCAACATCCATCTCAGTATTATAGAGGCTTCATAGACAGTTAGTCAGTTAGTATTAAGTCTCTCATCTATGTATATATATAAATATTCTATTTTGAGACTCGAGTTGCCTTTTTGGCCAGATTTTATCAGTTGGATTCTTTTATGACCTTTTATTGCTTTGAGTTATTCTGTTGAGTTAGGTTTCCGCTGAGTTAAGAAAACCAGACCAAGGGTTCGCTTGGGGGCTAACAATTGTCTTCGAGTGCGGGCCACGTCCAGGGTGTAGGCTCGGGGCATGACAAACTTGGTATTAGAGCACAGAGTTCCAAAGTCCTAGGGAGTCTATGAAGCCGTGTCTGTAGAGTCTTAGTTATCGGTGTGAAGCGCACCACATCTATAATTAGGAGGCTGCAACATTTAGGAACTATCTCACTTCTTTCACATTCATTTCGTGCGTTAGATTTTATCTCTAAAAAGTTTCCTTCTAATTCGTGCTTGCGTGTGTTTTCAAAGGATTTTGCCTCCACGAAGAACAGTCAAAGTTCATCCAGCTATGAAGAGTGTTGAGGAACAAAAGTTACCAAATGCCCTAGAAATGCAAACCCAAGAAGAGATAAAATATGTTGATTTTGGTGAAGCTATCCGGATGTTAAGTCAAGTTGCGACCTTTCATGTTGGGCAGAGAGATAATCGACACAAGTGGTTGATACTTCAAGGATCTGTGAACTCTTAAGAATGAACCCACTAAGCTTTACATGTTCAAGTGTCACTGAGAATCCAGAGAACTTCATTGAGGAGCTTAAAAGGGTATTTGATGTGATGCATGTTGCTGAGTCAGAGAGGGTGGAACTAGCTACATACGAAATGAAGGGTGTTGCTAGAATCTGGTTTGACCAATGGAAAAAGACTAGGGTTGAGGATGCGCCAGTAGTGAGTTGGGTTGTGTTTGAGAGTGCTCTCATGGGGCGTTTCTTACCTCATGAGTTGTGAGAGGCAAAGATAAAAGAGTTTCTCACCCCTAATCCGGAGTCTATGAGTGTTCATGAGTATAGTCTAAAGTTCACGCAACTTTCCCGCTATGCTCCGGAGATGGTTGCAGACATGAGGAGTAGAATGAATTTATATGTTGCTGGGTTGTCTCGTCAGTCAAGCAAGGAAGGCAAGGCAACTATGCTGATAAGGGATATTGACCTAACAAGATTTATGATCCATTTACAACAAGTTGAGGAGGATAAGTTGAAGGATATAAAAGAGTTTAAGGATAAGAGGGCTAAGATAGTAGGGGACGAGTTTAGGCAGCAAAAAAATGATGCCAATTAGTCATCCCTCCCACAGAAACAGAAGGGACCTGCTCCACCATCTGCTAGTGCACTTGCACCTGAGAACAAAGATGGGTACAATAGAAATTCCTATAGTTTTAGGACTAGACTTGCATATCCTCAAGACAGTATGGTACCAAGGGGTAGTAAGGCTCCTGCATGTGCTAAGTGTGGTAGAACCCACCCAGGTAAGTGTCGTGATGGCCAGACAGGTTGTTTTAAGTGTGGACAAGAGGGTCACTTCATGAAAGAGTGCCCTAAGAACAGTCAAGGTAGTGGAAATATGAGCAATAGGGCCCAAGCTTCATCAGTTGCTCCCCCAGACAGGATGGTACCTAGATGAGCTACTTCTAGTACTGGCGGAGGAGCAAACCACCTCAACGCAATCAACAGTCGCCCAAAGTAAGAGGATTCACCAGATGTTGTCACTGGTATGATTCAAGTCTTTGACTTTGTTGTTTATGTTTTGCTAGACCCAGAGCGAGTTTATCTTTTGTAATTCCTTATATTTTCTATGAACTTTGATGTTATACCTGAGCAACCTAGTGAGCTAGTCATAGAGTGGAGTAGTAGTTCAGCAGTGCCTAAGGGTCATTTCATTTCGTACCTCAAGGCGAGAAAGTTAGTTTCAAAGGGTTGTATCTATCACTTAGTCCAAGATAATGATTCTAGTGTTGAGATACCTCATTTTCAGTCAGTTCCTATAGTAAGAGAGTTTCCAGAAGTTTTTCCTGATGATCTACTCGGAATTTCTCCTGAGAGAGAAATAGACTTTGGTTAAGACATCATTCCAAATACTTGTCCTATCTCTATTTCTCCATATAGAATGGCACCAACAGAGTTGAAAGAGTTGAAAGAGCAGTTAAAAGGATCTAGTAGATAGGGGTTTTATTTGACCAAGTTGACTCGGAAAAATAGCGAAGTTTCAACGGTCTGAAGCTTGTGAGGAAAGTTTTCAGGAATGGAAAGAGAAGTTGACTACCACCCAGTTATGAAATTTGGTTCTTGAGTACATATTGGGTATCTGAATCTAAAATGGATTTGAGATCAATAGTCGAGTTTAGGCGAATCGGGGTGTAATGTGATAAGCTAGAGTTGGTTGTTGTAGTTTTCTCTTTGAAGATATGGCGTCACTGTTGTATGATGTTCATGTGGGTGTGTTCACTTAGAATGAGCTTAATCTCAGACAAAGATAGAGTGGTTAAAGTTACTCAAGGATGATGACATGAGTTTTCTTTATCACCCTGGTAAGGTTAATGTTGTTACTGATTCTTTAAGCAAGTTGTCTATGGGTAGCACCGCCCATATTGAAGAAGGAAAGAGAGAGTTAGCAAAAGATGTGCACGGACCGGCACGCCTGGGAGTCAAACTTATAGATTCCGCAGAAGGAGGAATAGTGATGATGAATGGGTCTGACCCATCATTAGTGCCAGAAGTAAAAGGTGAGAAAGACCCAGACCCTATCTTGCTGGAATTACAGGAAAAATGTTCATAAGCAGTGATGGCTTTTGAACAAGGGGGAGATGGTGTTTTGAGGTATCAAGGTGGATTGTGGGATTGGTTTCAAGGATAATTGAGATGATTACCTATCACATAGTCAATGGATTGGCAATATAGCTTAGTAAGAGTAATCTCATTTGAGGACGAATGTTCCTACGGGGGAGATATTGTAACATCCGGCAATTTGAATTAGTTATGAAGAAGCTTAGAATTGGAAATAGTAATTTTTGGAAAGAATTAAAAATCTGGAAATTTAGCCAAGTATGGAAAAAAAATGAGTTTTTGGTCAACTTCAGACAGTCATAACTCCTAGCTCAGGATGAGTTAGGTGTATTTCCAGTTATGTTTGGAAAACTCTTGGAGTGATCTTTCCAACTCCGCAGAGTTTACGTGATTCCGAGTTCGTATGAATGACTTATGCCCTTTGGAAGTTGGGCTGTTGGTAGGGCAATTTAGTCCGAATTTGTAAGGGTATTTTGGTCTTTTCCATAACCATTTCTTTTGGTTATTTAAAGGTTTATACTGATTTTAAATCAGTTTTTCCTTTTTAAAGTGAGGGTTAGGGCTTTGAGAGAGAAGAGGAGAAGGAGAAGAATAAGCAAGGTTCATAGAGATCGTCGTGGATTTCGTCGGGGGTGATCCCTATTAAGGTATGTGAGATCATAGTGTTGGGTTGGTTCATTCCCCCACACGCCAAAATCATTTTAATTCCGAGAAAAGATTGGTTGTGTTTGTTGAAGTTGTGGTTGTGTTGTTGAAGTTTCTTGTTGGTTTGGTGCATGTTTCCGGTTGTGATTTCGAGTTGAATCTATTGTATATTAAGGGGATTTATGATTCTAAGAGTTTGGGGCTGGAACCTTTGAAGTTAAGAAGGTTTAGAGTTGGAAAGAGGAAGGATAAAAGTCGAATTTTTGGAGAAAAAGGTTAGAGCATTGCGCCAGCCAGCGTGCCCCAAAAGGGACTCTAAAGTCCAGCCCTTGGGGCGGCGCGCCTAGCAGAGCCCCCACCAGGCCCCTCTGAAGTCTGAGGGCTGGCGCCCCGCGCCTCTCAGAGCGCCAAGGACGCCAATCCTTCCAATTCCTTCCCACTTTTTCATACATGTTCCTTGGTAATGTACCTATGTTCTATAGTTGTTTTCAACACTCTAAGGTACATCTAGACATCCTGAACTCATCCATAAACATGAGATCATTACCCTTGAATCCGTAATCCAATTCGAGGGAAGATAGGATCCAAGTCAAGTGAAGTTAGAGTCAAGCTTAGAAGTTAAGAAGTAAGTCAAAACAAGTCTTTAAAGTTTTTCAAGAGTCTTTATTGAACGTTTTAACTTCATTTTTAGGCTCAAGTTTCAAGTTAAGTAAAGAGTATAGAGTTTCAAGTTAAATAAATAGTATAGAGTTTCTAGTTAAGCCAAGAGTAAAGAGTCAAGTTCATTTCTCAAAAGTTATTAGGGAACTAAGTATTTCCGAAGAAGTTTATAAATGTTTTCATATTTAAGATGAGAGGAAACTCAGATTTCCAAAAGATGTGTTTAAAAGACTGATGAGCTAAAATATTTTTGGGAGTAGTCTTGAGCACCGAATTGGGGACACAAGTCCATATTAACTCAACTCTCCATAAGACCATTAGCCAAACATGGGATTTGACGAGTCATACTTTTTAGATGATCACGTAAAGTTAAGCTAGTGGATCCACTAAGTTAAAGTGTTCTATATGACGAGAAAGTATAGGACAGTTCTGGCAGCATGGGCAAGACGTTGTATCACCACTTAGGCATGTAGTGGTGGTTGTCGATTAGAGAAACTCCCACAGTAGAAATTGCATGGTTCCTCGAGGAGTTCTGCTTAGTATGGATGGGGGTATGGGACTTCATTCATGTATTGCACAAGTAGACTTTGAGAGGGAGCATGGTATTTTTATGATATTATAAATATGATTTTGATGTCATGTTTTAAATAGTTTTACAAGCTTTATATATTGCATGTGTCTTATTGCTTTATATTGAGTTCAGTTACTCATGAGTTGACTAGAGCCAAGGCAAGTTCTCTTTTGTATCCCTTTTCAAGCTTAAGTTGTTGTTTAGCTGTCCAGCTCACATACTCGTACATTCCATGTACTGATGCCAGTTGGCCTGCATCTTATTATGATGCAGACACAGGTACCCAGGATCATCATTCATCACCCCATTGATCCAATTGAGCACTCCAGATTTAATGGTGAGCCTCCTTACATTCCAGAGGACTCTGTTATTTCATTTTCCTAGTTTTGTTTTATTAGGATGTTAGGGGGTCTGTCCCAACATCCATCTCAGTATTATAGAGGCTTCACAGACAGTCAGTTAGTTAGTATTGAGTCTCTCATCTATGTATATATATAAATATTTTATTTTGAGACTCGAGTTGCCTTTTTGGCCAGATTTTATCAGTTGGGTTATTTTATGACCTTTCATTGCTTTGAGTTATTCTGTTGAGTTAGGTTTCCATTGAGTTAAGAAAGCTAGGCCAAGGGTTCTCTTGGGGGCCAGCAATGGTCTTCGAGTGCGGGCCACATCCAGGATGTAGGCTCGGGGCGTGACATATTCGACTTTTCTTATTTGAACAACCCAACTTCCAATGGGAATAACTCACTCATACAAACTAAGAATCGTACAAACTCGGTGGCATTGGAAAGATTATTCCAAGATCTTTCCTACAATATCTGGAAACACACCTAACTCATCCTGAGCTAGGAGTTATGGTCGTTTGAAGTTGACTAAAAACTCAACTCAAAATACTTAACAAATTTCCATTTGGATGCTAGAGTGGCAACTATTGTTGTAAGCAAATTCGATAAGAGGTAGGTGATCGGTATTGGAAAAGATCCATGAGCCAAAAGTTGTAGTAGTTTCAAGACTTAATCCAAGTACAACTCATGATATGACTTGGGCAGTGACATGTTTGACGGAGATGATGAGGAGGATATGCTAGACATATTATTTGATAAGGTAGCCAATGATGGGGATATCTTAACTAAGCAACGAAGAAGTGGAAGCAACATAAGCAAAAAGAAGACATATGAAAGGGAAAATAGTTGGGATGGTAAGGTGGCTGACGAATTTATTTCAAGGCACCTACCGATGTGATTGGCAAAACAAAATCATATGAGAGTTTCAACAACAACAAGAAGATCCAATAAATCCAGTAATTAGTAGAGGCATGCTACCTTATTAGGATTAATAAGATAAGGCATAGGTCCCTTGCTTAAAGATTCCTTTTTTATTATTAACAAAACTAGCCCTAGGCACACCTTACATTTCTCTTTGTCACATTCGATCTTCATCCCAACCAGCTGATTTGTTCACTAAATCATTGCCTGAACCTCTGCATCACACCTTATTGGGCAAGTTGGTTGTATTCTCATCCCCTCCAATTTGAGAAATAGTAAAGGGAATTCTTATTTGTCTATGCAGGGATTGCGGTGTTTTTGTATCTGCTTTTGTAGATTATTTCATTTGAAATCGTCAGTTCCCTACCAATTTTGATGTAGATCAATATCGAAGGCGATTGACATGTCTTTTATGAAATTATGGACTGAACAAGCAGAAAGAACAAGCTGAGAGTGAATCCGAGTTTCCAAAGAGAAAAATCAAGATCAAGGATAAAACTATTAGACAGAAAGTGTAGTTGTTTTGAAAGATATCATATTGTTTTAAGTGATAATTGTTAATGTGTTTGTTTAAACCGTAAGTTTGATGTTTTGGTTATACACTTGTAGACGTTTTTTTTCTGGAATCTAATTTCCTTTTGACATGTGCTATTAATTTAATTTGCTCTTTGTTATGTACACTAATTCTTTATGTATCATTTTTACTATCTTCATTAATATGATATAATAACTAATTATATATTTCATAAGGGATGTGGTTAATTTTATTTCTTTTGTTATGACTTGTATAAGGTGAAGCAATTACATGATAACCGAGATTATTTCCAAAGGCTGGTTCTGTAATCTATTTTTTTCGTTCCTAATGCTTTTGATGAGCCTCAGAATTGGAACCATAATCTGTGCCAGTTAAGATTTCAGCACTAGAGCAAACTTGATCACCAAAGCTCAAGGTGGATGTTATCATACATACTCTGGTCTTTTATTGCATCTCAATTAAAAATAAATAAATATATATATATATATATATATATCTAAAATAATGTACATGACATCAATGAATTCATAAAATATTCTAAAGAAACAGATACACATTATATATAATTACTATATTTAACTTCTATTTTTCTTTAAGCATGTTCCTGCAGGTTCTGATCTTATATGTTATGCCCTTCTTGTCCATATTTTCCACATGACGTCTTACATGTTTTTTTTGCCGATTTTCAAGCCTTTTCTTGTCTTTTTTTCAGGGTTTTCCAGGCACTTTGTTACCTATTGGATGCAATAAAATTTCTTCAGCCACTTCTTATGGTAAGTCCCATGTACTTTCATCGGGCATTGGATTTACGGGGATATCATATGTCTTCATCATGTTCTCCTTGGTATAGTATAATGAGCTGTAATCATCTCCATCCAAACATTTTTTATGTAATACTGCTAAAGCGTGTGGACATGGAAGTTCATCGAGTTGAAATTGTTGACATGTACATGTTTTTGCTTTTATACAGACGATGAAAGTTTTCCCTATATGTGTGACGGTATGTAGGTAATCACTTGAAGGTCGCACCTATTGAAGATAATTAATATGATTAGTATAAATATTAATGGTGTGCAATTTATATTAAGAATAATTAATATGATTAGTATAACTAATAAAACTTACCATCATATGTAGTGCAATTTCCAGGTTATCAGCAAGAATTGATTCATATTTTGCTGTAAGTTTGGTATTTGTATACAGAGCTTCTTTTGATCTGTCATAGTTCCATTTCTCAATTAATTTACGCATCTCTTCAAGTAGCCTTGTTACTGGGAGATCTTGTGCGTCTTTTGTTGCTGAGTTAAGTGACTCTACTATGTTGGATGTCATGGTCATTGTTCTATTACTTGTGGAATGTGCCCTTGACCATTTACTATAGCCAATTTCATACATGTAAGTCTTCACTCGATGATCAATTCGATTAACATCCGCCATATAGTAGTCAAAATCTTGCACAGTGTATGCGCAAGCCATTGCATAATATATTTCCCTTAATTATAATTGGCTTCTTCTGAAATTTTCTTTGATGTTTTTCCACAGATGTCACATACATGCATAATGTGGTAAATCTGGATATATAACTGATTTAGCTCTAATTATGCTTTGATGCCTATCTGATACAAAACACATTTCATCCCTCACTCCATACGCTTTTTTGAACTTTTCAAAAAATCATTGCCATGATGCATTATTTTCGGAATCGACAATTGCGTATGCCAATGGTAATATATGTCCTAAACAAATCATAATGAATTGTAAGTGTGGTATAATGTTATGAGAAAAAAATGATTTGAGGAGGTAATTAGTGCAATCTTTATATGTGAAAAAATATATTGAAATAAATAAGAGTTGTATACATACCTCCAACATCTTGACAACTAGCAGTTAGAAAGGTTCCACGATTAGGCTACTTTGAGAAAGCTACCATCAACAATTACAACTGGCCTGCAATTTACCCAACCTTGTATTGAAGAATTTAAAGCCACAAAAGCATATTGAAAATGTCCCTCAGCTGTGTTTTTGTAAACTGACAATAGATCTTGGATTCGACTGCGTCAACATGTGCAAATATCTTGGTATCTCAGCATAGGATTTTGTGGGATCACCTCTAACCATTGTCAATGCTTTTAACTTTGCTCTATGTGCTTTCCAGTATGTCAAATCAAGTCCAAATTGTTTATTCATATCAGTAATTATGTCTCTCGCATTGTATACAACTTTTGGATCATGATATTTGTACTGTATTTCTCTTCCAAGTATAGTTCAGGTAGCAACTCGTTGCGACATTAGTCTATCCTTTGCAGGACAAGTGTGTTCAACAATGAACTGTCTAACTTTGAATATTTTTTACTTGTGTAATGCTGAGCATTTTAATTTCCAAGTGCAATCCTCATTTACACACTGAAGGAAGAATCTGAAATGTATACAAAGTTTTAGTGAATGAATACACAAATATGTATACATGAATGCAGTGTATACATGAATGTTCATTCACGTGATAAAAACTCATTTATGTGATAAAAGATTATTCGATTCACTATTTACTTTTTAGTGAATGAATACACGAATATGTATACATTAATGCATTGTATACATGACTGTTCATTCACATGATAAAAACCAAATCTTTTGATAATACATAATTCAATCAACTGTTTAAATTTATAAGTGATTGGATACATAAAGTATACCATTTTTGAAAAGGTATACATTGTAGCAGATAACATAGATTTATATTCTACTTATACTAATTGAATAATACCTTGATGCACTTGATCTGTTCACTTTAAATTGGAACTTCTTTCGAATTGCATAATTTTCAATGACAGACTTCAAAATCTTCTGAGGGTACGTTAGCAACATCACTTTCAATAATATTGCATTGTTGAAAATATGCAATCACCCCGAGCAACCATGTCATTATATTCAATTACATTCAAATTGTCTGTGTTGGTGTTACTATGAGGTATTATTTGGGTATTGACCTCCCCATATTCTTCTCCATTAATTAAAAGTGTATGATGAATATCTATAGGTTTCCAAGTATGCACAATGGATAGTCTTTGAAGTTTCCTGAACCTTTTTTCAATTCGATGTATACTCGTAATCCCATAGAGTTTTGTATCAACATCGGCATAGAATTTTCATCAATTTTATAATGAAAATCAAACAAATTCAAGGAAGTATCGACGTTTAGATGGCTTGAAAGCAAGCGAGTAAATCCATTTAAATCAATGTCTGCTGTAATAACCACCCCCTCCATGGAATAGTTTACAAAATTATTTGCACTATCCCATTCTCCGCTATGATGAATCAATACTATCAAAGATGTCATCTATTTGTTGATGTTTGTAGTAGAATCTCGTTGATTTTTTTTATATTGGATACATGAAGTTTTATGAATTTATTAGTTTATGGATACTGAATTGCTAATTATCTATGGGGAGCTTATATGGCTTCCCACGTTCCGTTTTTAATGCTATGTGTGGCGGTTAGTTTCACAAGAATTTTTTTTTAAAAAAAAAAACTATTAGTAGACGTCTGTTAATATGGGCTAATTTGTGCTCCTTTTTTTTGGTCTATTAAATGCTATTTAATTATGAGCTATTTGTTGCTAATTTTCTATAATAATTGTATATATATGTTATTTACAACACAATTTTCAATCATACAACTTTTAAAACCCATCAACCCATCAGCATACGTACAACACCCATACGCCCGACCCCACCCCGTTCTTTTCCACGCGAAGAAACACAGAAATGCAAAGCCAGCGAGAAAAATGGATCAGCGTATAACCCAACGCACAACAGCGACAACAGTTCCCAATGAAACACAAATCGAGAACAGTCCATCAACGTCCAGAAAATTCAAAAACAGCCGCACCGTCCTCCTTTTTGAAGCAGTTGCGTCCAATCGCCGTTCCCTTTTCTCCTTTTTCAGAAATCACCCATCCTTTCATTGTTGGCATTGGAAAGGAGGATAGAAATTCAAAAGATTTTGAATTTTGCTCAACGGATTTCTCTCCCCTTTTCTGCCCGTTTCCCCCAATTTTCAGTGTTAAATCTTCTATATATTCTCTCTTTCAATCACTATGAGGGGGCAGATACACATAAAAATGACAGAAAAATACATCCTAAAAGAGTAAAAAAAAAATAGAGAGTTTGAGTCTCTTCTATTCGAATTTGAATTCGAAGTTGTTTTATTTTCCGGAGCTCATCGAAATCTGCTCACTAGTGGAAGTTCTTTGTGGTCAAGCTCGTCGTCTCGGATTCGCTGCTCTACAAAAGGTAATATACTCACCTTACAAATTTCTATTTTTTTGGGTAGTAATCCATTCTAGTTCTCTGTATAAGGTATCTTTATTTCAAAATGGTAATTGTATTTAACTATCACTGTTGCATTTTGAATGATCAATTTGTGTGTTCCTAAAGTTATATTCAAGTTCATATTTTTTTCTATGTCTAAATCTTATCCTATTTTGTGTGCTCAATAACTTACAATTTTAGTCTCGTTTGAGTTTCTACATGTTCAGTTCCAAGTAAGGTATATTTAGCCTAAGTTTGATGAGCATTTTCGTTTTCAACCTGATTGCTTTCTTCATGAAGCGTGTTTTTTAAGATCTCAATGATGTATGATTTCTTTGTATTTAGTGAAGTTTACTCTTATCCCATACCTAAATTCTCTGAATATGATTAATATTTTGTAGTGTTACTTTTATTTTTTGTTTGTTTTTTGTTTTAGATGGCAAATCTGTAATGGCCTGGCTCGGCCTTCTAAGCATCGCATATCAACATTTATATGTTTATTGCTTGTGTTAGTAAATGCTTTAAGAGTATATGTTTTTCATGTGGCAATTTGAAATACAATGTGCATGTAATAAGCTTCTTTAGCCTATGCTATGGGATTTATTTTATTATTGTTTGGTTCCTATTAGTTTCCGTTGCCTTGTTGAATTCATCATTAATTAGCTAACTTATGTGTTAATTTGTTTCAGAAATAATTAGCTAACCTATGTGTTAATTTGTTTTAATAGTTCGGATTATGTCATAATAGGTTTTTTTTTCTTGTTGTTGAGGAATGAGTTAAAATATTCATGAATTTGTGATTGTCTTCTTTACTTGAGTTATTGCCTTCTCTAATGATTAATTTGCACTAGCAAATTCTTAGTTTCAATACAATAATGGTGTGTCTTTGTTGGCATTTCATTTAAATTTTATTTGATTATGGTTAGAATTTTGAACCAAGTTTGCAGCAAAGGTTTTGTCATCTTAGTCATAGCATATCCATAATCTGGAATTCATTCTTCTGCCCTCATATGTCTGCATTTTCAAATTTTGAGTTGTTGTGACTTTCTTCCTTGTCCTAATCTTTTATCATTTTTATTTTTTTTGCATGAACTCACCAATCTGAGTCCATTTTGGACCCCTCTTTGCATATTATTTAGTTGGACCATTTTTGAGTCAGTCACATCTTATTCGAGTCACTGAAAAGTTAGATCACAGGTATCGAAAATCCAAAAATGGGTTGTATCCATGTTGTAAACAGCAGTATACACTCAGTATATAGTCTGATATACAAGAAAATGGGTCAAAATACGACCCGTATACAAAAATATACACTTGTTGTATACACTGTATAAAAGCAGGAAAATTGGGCCGAAGACCAAATTCTAGCAGCTTGCACTTTTGACGCAATTGGGCCAAAAGCCCATATATTTATGCAGACTGTTGATAGTTTTAGGACAGGTTATGCCAAAGCCCAAAAATTTGATTTTTTTTTTGCTTCTCTTTTATTTATCCTCTTTATTTGTGATTTGTTTAATTCTAACATTTTTATTTGATTTGGTTTAATTTAATTAAATCTCCAAAAGATGAACTATATACTTTATGTTACTTAATTTTAACAAAATTTCACTTCTTAACAACTCTTGTTTTTTTTTATCTTTAATCAAATTTTTTATTTATTTAAAAAAGTTTCCATGCTTTAATTGATCAAATTGGTTTAAATTATTATTTCCAAAATGATTCAAATAAATTTTAACCAACGTAATTTTGTTGAAATCTTAATCACCTGTAATTTAATTGTTCATTGTTTAACTATTGTTTCAAGTTAATATTGTAAATTATTTTTATAATCATTTTTCTAACAAAGAGTCAAAAAATATATTTTAACCAAGTTGTCGGATAATGCGTGTCAGCGAGCACTTAAAATATTTTAAAAACCTTCTTGAAGTGTAAATGAGAACCTCTTACCCATTTTCTCTAAATTTTTAAACACTTAATCTGTTAGAGTCTTTTTTAAATTAAGTTTTCTTAATTTCTTTAAAAAATTAAGTGGCAACTCTTTTTTAAGTATTTTTTTCAAATTATTTTATACTTAGAACATTTCAAAAAGTGATTTTTCAAAAGATAGCAAAATTACGGCAAACAGAAATGGCGACTCTGCTGGAGATTTAATTAAGTTCTAACCATGACTTGATTCTTTTGACTATTTGCTAATATTTGTTGAATTGTTTTGCCTCATATGTGCCTTATTTGTTTAAGTTATGATATTAACTGTCATTGCATGCATGTCATTTATTCCTTCAAACGACTTCTTTTTATTTCTCACATAAAGGATGATTATGCGGGCCGCAGTCATTCGTTATCCAAATTATTTCTCGGGGTACCCTGGCCAATGTAGTTGGCTACTGGATGGTCAATGGTCGCTAACTACCCCAGCCCAAGTTGTCCACTTGGGTCGCCGATTCACTTCAAATAAAACTCACTCTTAGTTAACTAGTGTAGAGCGAAATCAAATCTCTCAATTTAGCGCATTGACCTAACATGACCCAACACCCAAGGCATGTTGGGCCCATTAGAGAGACCACCCTGAGTCCAAAATGGCTCACGGCCTAAATGGACGATCATACTTATTTGTTAAATTTAAATGATGTATACGTTGTTTGAAAAATCATTATATCCTAGGGTAAGAGGTAGATTATAGCTTATTCTAGTTGAAGAAATAGCTTTACAGGCTATAAGAAGCTCAAGAGCGAAAAACCTTCCATGGATGCGTAGTTTAGGATTATGCCCCTGTGTGGGACTGATTATTTATATCACTTTCCCCTATTATGTATCCCCATTTAGTTTATTCATAAAACTTTTATAATGTTTGATTTTGGGATAATGAAATGTTTCAAATGACTTTATACATTATTCAAATTGCTAGGTCTACCCTTGGCACAAAAGGATCACATATTTATTTAGAACGCGCAATATATGTTATTGTGTTATAGCTGCTTATGTGAATATGTTGCTTTATTTGGAGATATTCTAGTTCACTTCTCTTCAAATTATTTTAAGAACCCTTAAGCACAAATATCAAGTCACTATCGAAAGTGTGTCCAAATACCCTTCGAGTTTTCAGTTTCCCTAAAAAATTCAAACTTCATCTTTCTAATCTTTACTTTCTCATCTTAAAAAAAGGTTAACCCTCTATCTCAAGTCGAAAAGAGATTCAAACAGGTCGAACTACGTAGGACCTGAATTCTCCTCTGAGAGATACGTAGGCAGCCTTTCAAGTCTCGATCCCTCTTTTGAGAAATTCTATTTTTTTCCAACCCTTGCGAAAAGATTAGAGTTCCATCTCATAAAAAATCAGAAGTATAAAAGAACCTCGGCTCCACAAAAGTTAACTTCTCTGATTCACTAATCTGAAATCAAATAGACAAATTCCTGTTTATTTAGTCATTTTTCTATATATGTGGGCTAGTTTATCTTCAAGTAAAACAACTCTTATGTGTGTGCAGTCATGTGTGTGATATTTTGTATTATTTATCATCTATACAAACTAACACATTTGTCTTTTGAGTTGTTTTTCTTTTCAGGTACTCAAAATTGATCTGTGTTGAGAAAATGGCAGAACATTAATTCATACTTCACGAGGTCCAAAGACCCCAAAGATTCCTTCTCCGACCAATGTTTGTCGAAAGACAAAGAAAAAGTGGTTGAACATGTTGCGAACACTAATTTGGCCAAAATCAATGTGAATGACCCTATCATTGTTGAACAGAACAAGATAATTGCACAATTATTCCAATAGATTGCTGAAATGAGGGATGAATCAGGTAAGACCTGAGAGTTGATAAATCTGGCTATCATTGCCAACACTCCTACTCCAGACAATGAAAGGCCTCCACTCAATTTTCTAACTTCGGATCCAACATCCAAACATCTTCCAAACAATTCATCCACCACTACCATTCCAGAACCTTTCATCATCAACCTAACTACCCTTAACCCACATCATGCTAGCTCCTCACACCAAAAGTTACATATTCCTAGAAATTCAAACACCAACAATCTCCAGAATTTTCCTCCCGGCCATTAAATCCCTACTCAAATTATTCAAAACTCACCTACCGCTCTATCCATACCTCTAAAAATTGATTTTCATATTCCAATGCCGTCAGAATCATACCATCCATCTACCACACATTTTGAACTCGATTATTATAAGGAGAAGGAGAAGGGGTGGAAGGTCATAAAAGGAAAGGATGAGCAAAACATCAGAAAGGAAGTTTTGAATGCAATGAAGGACTTTCAATACACCCCAGACATTGTTGGGTTGAATTATGAAGATTTGTGCATTCATTCACCTTTGGAGCTCCTGGAAGGTTTTAAAGTGCCGAAATTTGACTCTTTTAGCGGAGTTGAAAATCCTTTTGCTCATTTGAGGGCTTATTGCAACCAATTTTTGGGAGTTGGAAAAGATGAGACTTTGTTAATGAATCTCTTTAGTCGAAGCCTGAAAGAAGAAGCTTTTGAATGATATATTTCTCAAGAAATGAAACAATGGCCAAGTTGGAACGCTTAGGCTAAAGACTTCATTGAAAGGTTTGGTTACAATGTGAAATTCATTCCTAATCGATACTCTTTGGAGAGAATCAAGCAGAAGTCTTGTGAAAGTTATCGAGAATATGCATACCGTTGGAGAAGAGAGGTTGCAAGGGTTATGCTTCCCATGATCGGGAAAGAAATTATTGAAGTCTTCGTGCGCATTCAAGTGCCGGAGTACTAATAGGATGTTGCTCATTTTGGGAGAGAAGTTCAGTGAGATAGTCAAAATTGGTAAAACTATTGAAGATGGTCTCAAGACTAGAAAAATTATCCGAATGACTCCCCAAGATGAATCATCTGTTATAGTCTTTTTTAAATTAAGTTTTCTTAATTTCTTTAAAAAATTAAGTGACGACTCTTTTCTAAGTATTTTTTAAAAATTGTTTTATACTTAGAACATTTCAAAAAGTGATTTATCTAAAGATAGTAAAATTACGGCATAAAACCACCTGTTAGGACCAAAATAAGCAGTTGTAAGGCGGAAGCTTGCAAAGAAAACCTCGAAAGACCATGAGTAAGAAGACAAACGAGAAAATACAACAAAAGACACAAAGATTTAACGTGGTTCGGTCAATTGACCTACGTCAACAAAGGAGATGAGCAATCCACTATAAATATGAGAGTACAAAATATAGAGTCGACCAATTCACTCAAAATACAAGGAGGTACACAAAATTCTCCCCATAACCGCAACTCTCAAAACCCTAGGACTACATTGTGAATGCTGATTAAGTTAGAAGGAATAGCCTCTAAGATACCACTTATTATGACCAAAATTATCACGCCCCGAGCCTACACCATGGGCGGGACCGGTACCCGGAGACCATTTCTGGCCCCAAGCAAACCCTTGGCCTAGCTATCTTAACTCAGCGGAAACCTAACCCAACAGAATAACTCAATGCAAATGCAAGGTTACAAAACAATTTAACTTAAAATTCTAGCCACAAAGGCAACTCGAATCTCAAAATAGAATATTTACATATATACATAGATGACAGATTCAAAACTAACAGACTGATTGTCTATGAAGCCTTTAAAATACTGAGATGGATGTTGGGACAAACCCCGCAACACCCTAATAAAACAAAACTAAGAACACAAAATAATTGAGTCCTACGGAATGCAAAGAGGCTCACCACTGACTCTGGAGTGCTCAGCTGGATCAACGACGTGCTGGATGCTAATCCTGGGTACCTGTGTCTGCATCATTATAAGATGCAGGCCAACTAGCATCAGTACATGGAATGTACGAGTATGCGAGCTGGAAATCTAAACCACAACTTAAGCTTGAAAAGAGTACAAGCGAACACTTACCTTGGCTCTGTACGACTCATGAATAACTGAACTCAATATATATATATATATATATATAGCAATAAGACACATGCAATATATAAAACTTGTAAAATAGTATAACAACTTAGCTCGTTAATGATTAAACAATAACAAACTCAACTTTACTTATATAAAAGTAATATAACTTAGGTGGGAGATTCTTTAACCGACAATCACCACTATGAGCCCTAGTGGTGATACAACGTTTTACCTCACGTCGCCCAAGGACCATCCTATCCCTGGCCGTGATATAGGAAGCTATCTTTACTAAGTGCATCCACTAGCTTAACTTACGGGATCATCTAAAAAGTATGACCCGTTAAACCCCATGTTGGCCGCATGGTTCTTATGAAGAGTTGAGTTAATATGAACTCATGTCCCCAACTCGGTGCTCAAGACTACTCCCGAAAATATACTTTAGCTCATAAGTGTTTTAAACACATCTTTCTTTAGTTTGAGATAATTGCTCAAAATCTAGCCCAAAGCTCTCTTGGAATCGATGTTCCTTTCTTACTCAAATGTAAAAACATTTAGAAACTTCTTTGGGAAATACATAGTTCCCTAATAACTTTTGAGAAATGGACTCAACCTTATGCTCTTGACTTAACTTGAAACTTGAGACTCTTCACTTGGCTAGAACTCTATACTCTTTACTCGACTTGAAACTTGAACCTTAAAATGAAGGTAAACGTTTAATAACGACTCTTGAAAAGCTTTAGAGACTTGCTTGAACTTACATCTTAACTTTGCTTGACTTGACTCTAAGTTCACTTTAACTTGATACTAACTCGCCTTGAATTGGATTATGGATTCAAGGTGTATGATCATATGTTTTTGGATGAGTTCTTGACGTTTAGAAGTACCTTGGAGTGTTGGAAACAACTAGGAAACATAGGTACAATACCAAGGAACATGCATGAGAAAGTGTGAAAAGAACGGGGGAACTTGGCGTCCTTAGCGCTCTGCAAGGCGCGACGCGCCACCCCTTTTCCCCGACAACTTCGACTTTTCTCCTTCTTTTCTCCAACTCTAAACCTTCTAAACTTCAAGGTTTCCAGACCCAAACACTTAGAATCATAAATACCTCAACATACAATAGATTTCAACCTAAGACACAACCAGAAACATGCCCAAATCAACAAGGGACTTCACAATTAACAACATCAACAACAACCAATAACTTCAACAACACAACCAATCTTTTCTCAATAATAAAACGAGTTTGGTGTGTGGGGTAAAGGATCAACCCAACACTATGAACTCACATACCTAGTAGGGATCACCCCCGACGATATCCACGAGGATCTTTGACGGAAACTTGCTTGATCTCCTCTTTCTTCTCTTCTTCTCCTCTTCATCTCCTCTTCACTCTCACTCTTTTAAAATGGGACAAACTGATCTAAAAATCAGTCCAACACTTAAATATAACCAAAAGAATTGATTAGGGAAAAGACCAAAATGCCCTTAACATTTCCGGACGGATTTCCCTGCCAACTGCCCAACTTCCAACGGGCACAACTCACTCATACAAACTCGAAATCAAGAAAACTTGGCGGCGTTGGAAAGATCATTCCACAAGCTTCGGAAACATAACTGGAACTACTCCTAACTCATCCTGAGCTAGGAGTTATGACTGCTCAAAGTTGGCCAAAAACTCACTTTTTCCCACACTTAACCAAATTTCCAGATTTTTGAATTCCTTCCAAAAATGACTATTTCCAATTCTAATCCTCTTCATAGTTATTTCAAATTGTCGGATGTTACAGAAATAAGCAGGTACAATGCGAAAGCTAGCAAAGCAAACCTCGAAAGACCATGAGTAAGAAGACAAACGAGAAATATACCAAAAGACACAAAAATTTAACGTGGTTCCGTCAATCGACCTACATCCACAAAATAGATGAGCAATCTATTATATAAATATGAGAGTACAAATATAGAGAGAAATGACCTCAACCAATTCACTCAGACTACAAAGAGGTTCAAAAATTCTCCCCCACAACCGTAACTCTCAAAACCCTTGGACTACATTGTGAATGTTGATTTAAGTTAGAAGGAACAAGCCTATATTTATAGAGTCTTAAAACCTTTCCTACAAGAAAAGGACTAGTAAAATATTAAAACCTGTCATGCCCGAGCCTACACCCTGGGCGGGACCGGCACCCGGAGACCATTTCTGGCCCCAAGCGAACCCTTGGCCTGGCTTACTTAATTCAGCGGAAACCTAACTCAACAGAATAACTTAATGCAATGCAAGTTTACACAACAACTTAACTTATAAAAATCTAGCCACAAGGGCATCTCGAATCTCAAAATAGGATATATACATATATACATAGATGAGAGACTCAAAAACTAACTGACTGATTGTCTATGAAGCCTCTAAAATACTGAGATGGATGTTGGGACAGACCCCACAACACCCTAATAAAACAAAACTAAGAACACAAAATAATTGAGTCCTCCGGAATGCAAGGAGGCTCACCACTGACTCTGGAGTGCTCAGCTGGATCAACGACGTGCTGGATACTGATCCTGGGTACCTGTGTCTACATCATAATAAGATGCAGGCCAACTGGCATCAGTACATGGAATGTACGAGTATGCGAGCTGGAAGCTAAGCAACAAAGGCTAGAAGGAAAATTTGGAAGAAACTGAAAAGCTTACCTGGCTCAACTCAACTCAACTTGACTGACTTCTTTCAATATAAGACAATTTTAAAACAAGGGCGATATAAAGAAAGACTACTTAAAACATGCTATAAACTCTATGTGTATACAAAGATACAATAAGCCTGAGATGTATATAGAAATACAAGTGAACTGATGTATAAAAAATATAATACTTTCTGTGTAAGAAAATACAATAACTGATATGGGAGTTTCTCTAACCGACAACCATCACACAAAAACTATAGTGATGATACAACGATCGACCTCACGCTACCAGAGCATCTTATACCCGGCCAAAGGTATAAGATCTGAACTGCCTAATGGATCCACTAGTCTATCTGGAAAAGGATTCATCTGAAAAATATGATTATTTTCTACCCATTGTGGCTAACATGGTTCTATGGGGGTTGTGGGTTCTTTGAACGCTCCCCCAATTCAGTGCTCGATACTACTCCCAAAAATGTACTGGCTCTTATGTTTTTAAAACATATGTCTTCCTGCTGATTTGAGATAATTACTCAAAAACTAGCCCGAAG